>RPOG01001847.1:78923-122386 GCA_008086565.1 Thalassoma bifasciatum
AACATGTGACACTAGTGCAAACACACACACACACATGAACACAATCCTTTAATGGTTGACACAGATGCTAATTTGAATACAGTACTCTTGATTTCACCAGTTAGACCATTAGAAGTGTGAAGACATATGGTTCCCCAGATGGTCCAAAACAAACTGTTCAAGGTGAAAGACAAATACGTCTGACACCTCTGTGAGCAGGCGAGTTAATTCATCTGAAAGCTTTTGGTTTTTGCATATTACAGCGAGAGATGACAGTTGATTTCAGCGCTTTTGGGACCAGCTTTGAACCTCGTTGCATTCAAAGAGGTAATAAAAATTAAAAAAAAAAAAAAAAAAAAAACACTTAAAAATTGGAAGTTCATTTCCTTGAGCTTCTCTAGAGCCATATACAGTGTGTGTATATATATTTATATATATCCAGGGTAGACTGATTGTTGGAAACCAAAACAAATTATCACAATAGTCACATTGCAATATTTGCTGAAAACTTTGGGCGGAAAATATAATCAGCTGGTTGAAATTTTAACCTTAATATTTCCCATCTGAGAGTCTGCGAATATAATTATGGAAAATAAAATAAAAGGGACAAGTATTAAAAGTCTCAGTAATTATGAATATTTAAAAGGTAACCACTTACACTGACAACATGCCAACTAAATCAAAATCAACGAGCCAGAGCAGGGACAGAGAGACCACAGACAGATCAGCACCACTTAAAGTCCACTGAAGGAGTTTTGAGCTTTTCTCTGTCCATTTTTCATTTCCTCTACATATGGTCTCAGTTGGTCTGTTTATCTTCAGCATCAAGAGTCAATAACACTCTGTTTTTATCTATGGATTAGAAAAGATGTCCACATGGAGCAGGTGATGGGTATAAATGAATATAATAATTTAAAGTATGATGAGACTGATTCAAGGACTTCATCTAGTTCAGGATTTTTTTTTTTCCTCAAAATTACACTTTTTAGTTGATGATAAACATTAATATTCAAAATCCTCTTTTTTCCCCTGTGATAAATAATTCACTTGACAGCGGGGATATATAAACATGGTTATGTAAGCAACAAATTAAGCTTAGATCTCAAAAGCAGAGCAAATTTTTACCAAAGTACAGAACTCAAGGAAAGGCATTTAATTTTGTTACATTACTGAGTCTAACACTGTCCTATGTGTTGATTCTCAGAGCAATATGATAATGAAACCACAGTAAAGTCAGTCTACCTCCATAGATGATAAAGTACAAAGATGTAGAGACGTAAATTTGCCTCGGGCCCCCAAATGACCAAACATGCCCCTGTCTCCAGATTTTTTACTGTCTTTTGAAATGACACCTTCACATAGAGCAGTGAGTTTTTATTAAGTTTTAGATTCCCTAAATTAAGATGAGCATATTGTAACTTACCCAGAGATACTCAAGGACAACAATGTAGCTTCATTGAGATTTTTTAATTTTGCCAATATTAGGTAGTTTTGTGATTTAAAAAAATCTATTTATTCCTACTTTTTTTCTCAAAATTTTTACTTTTCATCTCCAAATTTTGACATATTACAAAGCTTTAACTTTTTCATCGCACTATTTTGAATTTTTATCTCGAGAATTCTACTTTTATCTCAGAGTTTCACATTTTTTTCTCAGAATTTGACTTTTTAATTCAGAATTTTGAATGTTTATCTCAGAATTTTAACTTTTTTTTCCTCAACAAAGCCAAGTTTTCTTTTTATTTTTTTTAATAGTCAAAAATGGTACTCCATGATGATATCTCACCACATGCTGGAATATATAAGCATATTATATTTATTATTCATCATCAATTCAACATCAATTGTCTTTCGACTAAAATAAGAACTACCAGGACATTTCGTTAAGTTTTATAACCCCCAACCCCCAAAAGAGGATGTTTTGTCACCCAACTCTTGTTACATACTTTTCTTAAAATTTTGACACTAAATGTCATTACTTTGACTTATTTTAGAACTTGTAATTTTATCTCAGAATTTTTAATTTTTCTTGCAAAATTTTGACTCTCACAAAAATTTCAATTTCCACTTAATGTGGTGAACAAAAATTCTTAAAAAAGCCAAATTTTCATTTTTATTCTTTTTAATTTTCAGAAATGGGCTTCCAAAATAATGTCTCACCACATGCTCAAATATACAAGCCTTATCATAAACATCAATGTTCTGTAGACTGAGAATAACCTGGACAAAGAAAAAATCATTGGTGTCAACCTGCCCCCCCATCCAGGACCTGTTCCAGGGCCAGGAAACGGGCAGGAAGCATCGCTGCAGACCCCTCCCACCCTGGACACAGACTCTTCAAACTCCTCCCCTCTGGCAGGCGCTACAGATCACTGTGAGCTAAAACAACCTACCATAAGAACAGTTTCTTCCCTCAGGCTGTCACCCTGATGAACACTAAACCATAACAGTGTCAGGAGATGTTCTCCTTCTCCTGCTCCTCTTCCTCTTTCCGAGAGTAAGGGACATCCTCCATAGACGAGGAGGTGCCCCCCCCCTCTTTACTCTGCTTTTTCTGTTTCTCTCTGCTTTTCAGAACCTGAACATGGAACAGTACAGTGATTAAACACATATTTAATGTAACAGCAGAATGCACTTTTTTTTATTATTGTTATCTATCCCACTTTGCAACTTGTTAAACTGCCTCATTTAATATCTGCATTCTTGCACTACTCACTATTGCACCATTATCATATTTTTAGCCTGTGAATACTAGTCTTGTCTATTTGCTTTTCTTTTGTGTTTATAGTTGTTGATAACACTCTTCATGCACATTTCTATTATTACTATTTTACCTTTTATGCCTTACCACTACCTTGTACGAGAGCAGAGTGTGGCGGGGTGGTGTTTTTGTTCTACCTTATGGGCAGAGGAGATTTTGTCTGTCTAACTAGTACCCGACAACACCACCCAGGGGATGTACACACCAGGAACTAAACCTTGAAATTAAAAGAACAAATTTAAAATAAGGACACACAGGTACGAACTGAAGGAGGCAGAAACGAGGTTCAAATAAGTTTAAAAAATGTTTATCAAATCAAGAAAAAGATTAAACTTAAATTTAATCTAAGAAACTTAACCTAAGAGGGAAAAAGGAGTTGTTAAACAAGCAGAAAACAAAACAAATGAGGTTTAAAGAATAACTTTATTGCCACAAATGTTAAAAATAAGGCCTTCTACAAAAGTTAAAACTATTAAAATATTCCCAAACCCCTATAAACTAACTACATTAAAGAAACCCGAATAAACCCAAATTAACTTAAAGCAAGCTGAGGCCACCAGAAGGGAGTCAGACTACGAAGGGAAGTGCAGGGGAGTGCTCCCTTATACTCACCAAGTGAAGCACAGCACACACACTTCAAATCCTCAAAAATAAATCTGTGTAGCCCTTGTGACCCAGTGTCAAACACATGCAAAAAGGCAAAAAGAAACTAAAGATACTGAATAAAATAATCCAAAGGAAACTAACTAAAATACCAAACTATGAACTAACTAAACACAATACCAACTAACTGAGGGATAAGGAAACAAACCACCAAAATAAAAAGGGAAACCAACTCAAATAAATGAGGCAAACAAACCAAACCAAAAGGAACAAAAACAAGCAACTGAAAGGGGCAAAAACAGCAGCAGGTCAATCTATAAGCACAAACAAAACCTGCTGTTAGAATAATTTAAAATCATATGGTTAAAATATCATCAAGCACCCCACTCACCAGCCCAAGATGCCATCAGAGAGAGACCTACTTCAGGCCTCAGCTGCCTTTTATCAACTACACCCTGTCTGATTAGATAGGGGAGGAGTCAGAGGAGGAGAGGGAGCTGCATTCAAGGGCAGCACTGCTACCTGCCACAATCGTATACCATAACAGATTCCTTGTATGTTCAAGCATACCTGGCGAATAAAGTTGATTCTGACAAAGAGGATGTTTGGTGTCTCTACCTTACATACTACTTTCAAAAAAGTCAAACAGTATCGAAACACTTAATTTGATTTCTCTCAAAGTCAGCTGCAGTTTTCAGGGTGTAAGGACGGTAAAATACATGAGCTTCTTTTCAGACTGATCATGTTAGAGTTTGGACTTCACGCTAAAAACACTTCAGCACACAGATGCTGCTGCAGACAAAGTGCTTTAGTTAATTACAGAGACGCTTTCCAAGATGGATGACATCTACTCTCAAGTATCCTTCAAGCAGCCTCTGGGCTAACTGCTTTGTTCCTGGTAAATAACACTTCCTCCGATGTGGAGCACTTCAAATATTTATGCTGATTGATTCCTGGTGAAGGAAATGTAACGTTGTTGTTTGATTCATGATTTATGTTTCAACACGAACTAAACTTTGTCCGTGAGAGGGAACAGGAGAGAACATTTCTGTGTCAGACATGTCAAACTCTCTGTATTTCAGCCTCAGATTGCCGTCACAGGCTGGAGAGCTATTTGTTTTCATTTGGGTCATGTGCTGAAAATGTGGAGGAGAGGCCGGCTGCAGAGGTTTCACCGTCTGACATGTGCTCCATTTGTGTAATAGCCCACCTGAGGGGAAACATACACACAACACAAGAGCTCGTTCTTCTCTTTGTTCTGTCAGAGCTGAGCGTGCCCTGTCAGAAACACAGTTCACCTCCAAAGATGATGGATTTCCAGGCACCAGTGTCTCCTAGCATCAATTCTTAGTCTTCCCTCAGATTTACAGAGGTCTTCAGCTTCCACCTGAGCCGTTTGCTTGTGGCATGAGTCAGAAGAAGATGAGGGGCTGTTGTATTTCTGTCAGATCTCTCAAGGTTTTTTTTTTTTTTTTTTTTTTGTCCAGTGAGTCGTATTTAAAGAGAACAAACAACTTGTCCAACTCTTTTCTCTGCTAGTATCTTTGTCCACCCTTTCAGAGCTTTTGATTTGACAGACATCAATGAAACCATCATAAAACTCAAAGAACATTCTGTTATCTCAGACAGCCATTTACAACCCTTTTGACTCGTGACCCCAAATTTAACACACACTGGTATCTGTGACCCCCCAGATATGAAAATCAACACAAACCAATTAAAATCTTAACAAAAAAGGGGAGAGAAAAACAGCCCATGTTTAATTCACAATGTAGAAAAGAACGTCAATATATTTGTCTTCCCTTTTTTGTGTAAGGAGTATTTGGAGTCTTTATAAATCTTATCAGGCAGAAATACAGTTTGTATAATCTGCCAGTGGAGTGAGAAAAATTTGCCTGTCAAGTTCCTTGAAATGCCAACAATGTTTCAATACAAGACCCTTTTTTTATTACTCCATTTTTTAAAGTTGTTACAAGCAATTCAGACCTCATTTTTGTCTCTTAAGAACTTGAAATAAGACATTTTTCTGGACTGCTCAGTTGAATGTTGCTCATAAGAAGAATAAAGAGGCAATTTTTACTAAAAAATAAGACATAAACACTTGTTCAGATTTCAGTTTTCTCTGTGCAAAATCTGAATAAGTTCATGAACAAAAACACGACAGCTTAGATTAAAGAAACTTAGCTAGTACAACAAATTTTGGAAAAATAATGAAGCAGAAAACAACTTAAACATCCCTGCCTGAAGTCTTGTAGTTTCCCAAAATGACTTGGCGACCTTGCAGAAATCATCTTGTGACCCCACATGGGGTCCCGACCCCAAGGTTGAGAAACACTGATCTCAGATATCAGGGCACCTCTGTGACCAAAAGAAAAGAAAGCTGTTTGGCTCATAGAGAAGTTCAGTCTTGATTCCAGGTCCATCAAAGCCCGTACCTCTAGATTTACAAACACTTTTTATCCCAGTGCAATCAGAGTACTGAACACTCATAGCTCATCAAGATAATGTTGAAGTGTTTCAGCCATGTCACTGTGCAATACTATCTATGTAATAACATCGATCTGTGCAATTTTTTCTACCTCCATTTTCACTGCTACCATGCCCTCTACTGCACTGTTGCACACTGTTGCACACTTGGACATTCTTCTTAATGCTTCTTTGTAAATATTTTAGATATTTTATTTAATTTACTGTATTTTATTTTATTTATTTTACCTTACTTTCGGGTATTGCACCACCAGAGTTGTCTTTCTAATTTCGTTTCACATTGTGTATGTGTGTACACTGTGTATGATGACAATAAAGCTTTCTATTCTATTTGTTTGTATGTCTTGGTTTACCTGATATACACCGTTGTAAATATAACTTATACTTATCTTAATAATGTGTTGATAAACTTTGAGCATTGTACATTTATTAACTGCTTATTAATGCATTAACTAACATGTTAGTTTATGTTAGGTAATGCATTATAATGATTATTAAGACATTCTTAAACTGTTAGTTAATTCCTAATGATGCATTCACTAACGTTCATTAAGAGACTTGGGTAACACTTTAGATTAGGGAACACATATTCACCATTAACTAGGTGCTTATTAACATGCATATAAGTAGCTTACTAGTCCCTAATTAGTATTTATTAAGCAGGCATTAACCTCTTATTCTACCTCTATTGCACCATGAATTCAGACTTTTCCATATATTAACTCCTAATTATTACTTATTGACTACAAATTAATGAATGTGTTCCCTTATCTAAAGTGTTACCGAAACTTGTGTCAAAGTGTTGCCCACTTACTGTTGTTTATCATTTAAAAGGATCCCCATTAGCTGCCACTAAGGTGACAAGCTCATCTTCCTGGGGTCCACACAGAATACTAAACAAAACACAGGACATAAAAATACATGATACACATGAGAATCACAATTCACATCATAATCTAAAAGCTTTTAACATCATAACCATCATTAAAAACATCATCATCATCAGAATAATTATGAGATTGATTTCACTCACAAAATCACCCATTGGATGACAGAACTTTGACTCCTTACTTTACAGCACAGCGAAATAGAATCAATACTCAAACATACAGTCACCTGTCCCACAATGTTTGCAGGGACAAAAGAAAGACATTTCCTCACCATGGAGATCTTCTTCACTGTAGTTTGAATGTGTTAAGCCCATGATAGCTGGTTATCTGTAATAATAATAGATAACCCACTTATCACCGCTTACATGTCACCCAGTCTTGATAAGTGCAACAGAATCTCCAATGGCAGGAATTCTCTTCTCAAAAGTGAGTCGTAGACCAGTTTTCAGCTGGTTGTGGGCCTTTACCTGCTGTTAAAAGGAACCCTGGCTACCAGAACGTCATTTTCCTAAATGATCAGTGTTGTTACCAGCTACATAAGAACCATAATAAAATCTGTCAAAGTATCTTTGTTTGCATAAAATTCGAAAAAATATTTTCACCTGTAGGCCGCCATTGTTGTTTACGCCGCAATAACGTCTGGGTAGTGATGTCATATGGTTGCAGCGGGCTCGATCTCATACAGGATCATATTAGTCCTGGAGCGGACTTCAGTGGTTTCCAGAGGAAGTTTTGTGGGTTTGTGTTGGAAAATAGTCGGCACAGCATTTGGCTTTAGTCTCCGTTTATAATGACCCACACCTGTCAGCTCTTTCATCAGCATGGGCCGGCTAAATGCAGCAAATGCTTCTGGGGAGAAGTGGCCAGAACATAGCCGCGGCTCCATGGGAAGTTGTTTACGCCCACAAGTGATTTCCCACAACTTCCTTCTTTTCTTGTCTTTTGGGAAGCTGTGCAGACTAACATCAGTCTCCTTGTTTCCTTTGGACTGAAAAGTGCACCCAAAAGCAGCCACATGTGGCATTATTATGTTTTTTTCCCTCCTCAAACCTAGTGACTTACGGCGACTAGTCGTGAGTAAACGGCCAAATCCAGATGCTCGGCACCAATCTATGTCATCAACCCAGAATGCATTGCGGCAGTAAAACATGGCTGCACCCGAAGGATAGAAACTGTGTTTTAAACTGTATTTTTTTTTAAAAGAAAAACCAATTCGTTATGTCTTTAACAACAAATTCTAGTTTGAGACAAACATTTAAGCAGATTCATGCCTGTTAGTCCTTACAGTCGGGGTTCCCTTTAATAGTAGGCCATTATTGACATCTAAAAGAAGACCTACAAACTTTATTTATTTATTTATTTTTTTGTGGTGGTTGAGCAGAACTACATGTTACTACATCTGTTACATGAGACATGGATTGCCCTATATTGAGGATAAAGGAGGGGGAAAACCACAGTGTGTTTTTAAGTTTACCTGTCATTTATGTACATGATTATCAGAATCAGAATCAACTTTAATCGCCAGGTATGCTTGACATAGAGTAATGGTTTACTGTGCTCTCTTGTACAAGGTAATGGTAAGGCATAATAGGTAAAATAATAATTTTTAAAAAAATGCATGTAGAATGTTATCAACAACTATAAACACAAAAGAATAGCAAAATAATGGTTATTATTTTGCCATACTGTGATATTGTGTACTATCTCAGACTGAAACAGCTCCATCTTTTCATCTTTTTCTCCCATTCTTCGAAAAGTTGAGTCTTTCCTTGATTAAGGTTGTTGCTTTTAAAAATAAATGTTTCTGAATAAGCCTTATGAATAAAATGCATTATCGTTATTATTACATCCAGCCTTGAAATAGATGCCGTCCCAGTTTGTGTAAAAGCCAGAAATGTTAGTGCGTATAGTAGAAAATATAATTCAAATTTCATTAGCATGCTTTCGGGTTTTATGGAGAAAGAAAGTGACGGCTAATACAGAAGATTAAAACTTAAGGTCAGCAGACCTCCATTTGCAAAGCTTTTCTTTATTATGCTCAGAATTTTTAATTCTATGAGCAGATGAAGGTGATGCTGTGTGTGTATGTGTGTGTATGTGTGCATGTGTGTCTAGGGTATCATACAGAAAGAGAATGAAAGTGTGTGTTTAGTGCACAGATTTGAAGTGTGCTCTCAGCTCAGGTATAATTACACGGAGATGTGCTCAATCTGACGGCGTTTATGAGCAACCTGTCACATTCAAACTGCTGCCATCGCCATAGTAACTGCAAAGGTCTCTTTTTGAATTTCACTCTTCAGAAGCTTTGCCGAAACCAACGTCATCAGACCAGTAACACAGCTAGAGAGAGAGTGTGTGTGTGTGTGTGCGCGACAGAGAGTTTACCTGCATGTGAGCATGTAAATTCATTTCCAGTATTCCCAGTCTCAGCGTGAGAGGGGGGAGTTGAAAGAGAGAGAGAGCAGCATGCGAGGGTGCAGGCTGTTGCTAGGTGGAGCGGGTTTGATGCTTTGAAGCACAGATGCTTGGATCTGCTGGATTCTGGTTTGCACACAGAAGCACAGAATATGGCAGAGAACATACAGGAGTCCTATATACAAAACACAAAACACACACACACACAAAAAAAAACACAGTGTGGCCCTCTGACACTAACAGAAGAGCAGAGATCTGAGCCCACGCACGAGAAGATAGAGAGAGAGCTGGAGAGTGAAGACAGGAAAAAGTCAAAGAGAGAGCAGATAAAAGAGTGTGAGAAAGTAATAAGAACTGATAATGAGAAGAAGGTGAAGAAGATAAAGAGAGGGGATGGAAAAGGAGGGAGACAGCGGCTAACAGGAGGACATGTGAGGTGAGAGGAGGAGAAAGTGGAATAGAGAGAAAAGTGTGTATGAGTTTCTGAGCAAAGCAGAAAAAAGAGAAGAGAGTATTAGGTTGGGAGACAGGAGGGATTAAAAACAGGTTTTCAGAGAGGAGACAGATGGTAAAAAGAGAAGTGTGGCAGAAAAAGCAGATTAGATGACAGAGAAATGATGTAGTCAGCACTGAACTATAAAGCTGCCCTCAGGCCGGAAGAAACTGTTCATCTGTTGTCTCTACTCTGAAGTTTGGATTGTGTAACGGACAACATACAGTCCATGAAACTCTGATGTTTTTACCATGTTTAGATAGGGGACTGTGTCTTCATCTTTAACCCTTTAAAGCCAAACATATCATATTTGATACATGAGTTCAAAAATCTCTATCTCATCAACATGATAGTTTCTTTGAAAATATTTTTAAAAACATATTCTACCACCTTGAGGATTGTTGTATCACTACAGTCAGCTGAAGTTGTATTTTGGCCCTTTTCAAAATCTCATGAAATCATCCACTCACATATTTTCAGGAAAATCATTGCTTGATTTTCAAGAAGTTGCAGCAAGAATAACATTGCAATAGTTACTCTTTTTTAAATAAGAGTTTTCTGCATGAAATAAATGAATAGTAATATATCATGAATGAAAACGATAAAGCGATACTTTTTAGTGGATTTTGTTAAAAGGGTTAATAAACATCTCTGTTCCAAAAACAAAAAAAAGTGGAATGGAACAGACCTGTGATTTACCCTGAGATTCCTGAACCCCCTATGCTCCTCTTGACCTTTTAATGTAACATCCCAATGTCATCCAGTCTCTCCCACATAGAAACATGATGCTGCAGGTGCTCAATGGGTGGGTGAGTGTATTCCTGAGGCTACGGCTATTGGTTATGGCCAGACTCATTGGACATGCTTAAAACTCCTGCAAAACCCTACCTTTAACTATAAAACTGAAAGAAGAAGGCTTTATAAAAATTAAAAAGTCTCATTATATCAATTAAACTGCACAAACATGTATGTATCAAGACATCAAAATCAGGTTGACATTTATTCATAAAGAATGAACATTGTTTTTATTTTCTGCTGTTTGTTTACACGTTTCCATGTTTGCAGACTTCCCCTGAGAACCTCATGTCTCAAGTCGTTTTACTATGAACTCAGGGTGATTGCCTCATGCCAAGTCTGTAAATGTACCTGCTTATGTAGAGGCTGAATAAAGGGCTCAAAAAGTCAGCCAGAAATCCCTGATGCACTTTAAATATTGACTGTAGGACGGCCCTTGAGCTCTTTTCTAAACAACTCGGAGGGTGGCATTTTCTGAGATGTAAACGCCGACCTCTGACTTCATTGAGTTCCAGACCAAATTTTTTCACTTACATTATAAGCACTTTTATATTTGGCAAAGAGTCGCCAGTTAACACAGTTACTATTTGCAGGAAAACAACTCTGACAGCAATAGAAGCTCATTTCCACCAGTTATAAAAAATAAAAATGATTTGTGTGTCAAAAATGAGCCCAAAAACACTTTTGATCTGAAGTAAAGAATGTCCTACAGGGGTAAATGGGGATCGACTCACTTTTGGAGCTGATTTCAAGTGGTTACATGTGGAACTGCAGTTTTAACACTTCTACACTGACTTGAATTTCTAACCTCAGAGGATTTTGTTTGATTTAGACAGAAGAGGAAAGTTCTTCACTCTAAGATTCTTGTGGTCCTCTCTTTCTTTCCTAATCAATAGCACTCACACTGTTATGACACCCTCTTCCAGAGATGGAACAAATGATAACTTTGTCTGGCATAATTGCGTATTGATTGTGTGAAGGATTAGTAAGACATCATTCAACAGCGTGTTTATTTAAGTATAAAGGCTGAGTTTGTTGCTGTAATCCATGATCAATTTAGCTTTCTGACACCGTGTGTGGAGTAAGAAATGCAAAGAAAGACAGGACAGGCTGAGGAACAAGATTTAAAGAGGACAAAAACCTCTTCCTCCCACCACTCTCTGACTCATCACACCCCTGCACCCACATCTGTGCAAGCTCCTTACAGCAGAGGACACACACAGGCTGACATGTGCACAAACTGGGACGCCAATAACATGTGCAAACACAGGGAAAGCACTCACACCTGCACGCTGTGGCCTCTGTGAAGTATGCACACATGAGCAGAGACAGGTTGCACGCATGAATAGTCCTACACACACCTATGCACTTGCTTTGGGCCAAAGGGAGTTCACCATGGCAACAGGAGAGTGGGGTAGCAGGATGCAGGCTGACACAGGTGTGTGAGCAGATAACACCTGCACCTGCATAGACACACACATGTGTATACACTGGATTGAAGAAAATAGGTATCAAGTTAAGCTGCAGAATGAGCTGACAGGGCAGGCGTCTCTTTTTTTGTTTGTTGTTAGTGTGAAGGTGTGCAGAGTGGGTGAAAAAGACTTACACCGCAAAAAGAAATAACACTTTTAATCATCAGAATGGATAAATGCAACAAAGCAGTAATATAATGAGTCAGAAAAATGAATAACTGCAAAAAGAGGTGTACAATGGGAGCCTGGATGCTGCAGAAATCTTTTATATCTTTTAATGGGTTTTGTACATTTAACTACAAAAACAAATTAAAAATGAAATAATATAAAATAAATAATAAAGGTGAAAGACTACAATGAAGTATTAGGGCCACATTAAGAATTATTTTAGGCCACACAATTTTTTTTTTTTTAACTTCATATTTCACAAGATTAAAGTCAAAACTGAAAAAAACATGTTTTATATTCCAGTTTCTTCAAAATAACCACCCTTGACTCTGATTACTGCTTTGTATACTTTTGGTATTCTTTAAGAAGTCGTCACCTGAAATGGTTTTCTCTTCACAGCTGTGTCTTATCAGGGTTAATTAGTGGAATTTCTGTCTTTATCAATGAGGTTGGGACCATCAGTTGTGTTGTGCAGAAGTCAGGTGAATACACAGACAACAGCCAGATTGGACAACTGTTAAAATTCATATTATGGAAAGAACCAATCAGAAGAAAGAAAAACAAGTGGCCATCATTACTTTAAGAAATGAAGTCAGTCAGTCCAGTAAATAGTCATAAAAATAAAGAAAATTCAAATTAAATGAGAAGGTGTGTCCAAACTTTTGGCCTGTACTGTATATATATTCATTATTATCTACACCAGTCTACTTGGTACAATAAGTATTGGTATCGGATTGGTATCGCTGATAACAGCCTGAATCTTACTAAGGAAATCAGTGGTATCAAACACCACTACTTTTTGCTGTAGTAAAAGCTAAAATAATCCAGCGCTTTTCAAAAAAGAACAAACCACAATCTTTCAGTTCTGCAGAAGTCTTTTGATAGAACTGTATGTTTCAGGTTTGTGTCAGAGCATCATGTTAGCTGGCCTTCAGAATAACCTGACTGTCTTGGTTATGTTGCCACTCTGAAAGATGAGTCCAAATTACAGAAAAGTAGCCTGTATTTCAGCTCGCTCTGTCTGAAAAAGGACGGAAAAAGAGAACACAAACGATGTGTGATCATAACGTCACTGGCTGCTCTGATTCATGCTCTCAGCTGTCACAAACTGGAAACACAGCTGCAAGAGCAGAGTGCTGCTTACATCAACTCAAGACAATAAAACCACCACAATCAATACTCCTGGTGTTACTTTAGAGATGCTTCTGGAGAAGTGTGTAGGTGTTTGTGTGGGAATCACACTGGACACGATGCTGACTCCAGCTCCCTCCTGGCTGCCTCCGCTGACGTCCTGCAGGCAGATAAGGAGTTGGTCAGAGGACAGAAAATCATTCAGCTTTCATGTTTTATTTAGCTCCATGAGAAATATCAGGGATATCTTACACCACTTTCAACGCTGTCAGCAGCATTGTGAAGCTTTTTTGTGGTGCTGTAGTTGCATCTTCTGTCCAAGAATTTACCTCCAACAGGACATTTACAACTGTTTATGCTGCACAAACACTCTGTTTATTCCTCAGGCAAGAATCAGAAGAAACATTAAGAATACTAACACTACTCCTGTGAATGCATAGTAGAAGTAAAGCTATTGTTTTCATTTGTGTCTTCTTTACCTTTAGGTGTTTTGTTCTTCTACAGCCCCTCACCCACCACTTTACAGTGTCCATACTTAAATCCATTTGTTTTGGCAGCCAGCTAAAGCAAGTCACCCCAGACTTTCTCCCTCCAGCAGCGTTTTATGCTCCTCTTTGGGGATTCCAAGGCGCCCCGGGGGCCGCACAGATTATAAAAACCCTCCAGCAACCTCTGGGTCTCTTCCCAGTTGGACAGGGTCAGAAAATCTCTGAAAGGAGGCTCCCAGGAAGTAATTTTTATCAGGTGTCTGAGCCACAGCAGACTGAGCGTTATCTCTTGTTTAAATCAGATGTATTCATTGGATACTAAAATGTTTGGTCTCTGACAGCAGAATTTACACAACAGTCCAAATGGAGGAAAAATGTTGTATTTTTCCATTAAAATTCACACTAGTACACTGGGTCATATTCTTGAGTGATGTCAGAAAATGGCCCACTGGCTTCCTGTAGAGCAAGAATCACTGGGTGACTCACAATACAATATAATATGATATGACAAGGTACACTGAAGTCCTATACAATAAGATACAGTATGCTCTAATATGATATGATGCAGTTGTATAATCTAGTTTTTATCATTCCCTTTTTTTTATCCAAGGTCAAGTCCTTTCAATCTGTCAATGATTTTGAGAAGGTTATATATACATTTGTTACAGCCCATTTTCATAATGATAATGCTCTTCATTTTGGTGCCAGCCAAACCTCTCTAAGTTGTTTATGGCTTGTTCAAAACAGCACAGCTCCTGTTTTCACTGGTCAAGTCAAAATGACCATATATCCCCAATTTTAGCCATTTTTATAATGGTTTTATAATGATTTTAAAATTTTGCTTTGACTCTCAAGGGTGTATTCATACCATAGACTGTATATAGAATGGACAGCGTGGCTCCGCCTGTCACTGTCCTACAATTTTGATGCCAAAAAACCCTGTTTCTCTAGCCGCCATTGTGCAGCCAGAGTCTGCGCAGTAGAGAATTTGCAGTGGAGCAGAATAAAAAGGGAAATAAAAATATTTATATTTTTTCTTCTTTAGAAAGTTTAGTGTCCTTTAAGCTCTCTTTCCCGAAGTTTCTTATATCCCCGATAAAAACTACTCACAAACGGCAGCTGTCAACTATCGTAAGATGAAAGTTATAACACGGTTTTTAACGTCCAATAACTAATGAGAAACCAACTTCTCAGTTAAAAAAAGACTTGAACTAATGCAGCCAATTGACATCATCATACTACCTTAGCGTAAGGATGTGAAAAACATTTCTACCAGGTATTTTTTTAAAGTTTTCCTGACTTGAATCCTGAATGCATGGGGAGGTGGGGCTTATGTCCTATACTGCAGCCAGACACCAGGGGTCGGAGGGGCATCTGCTGGAAGCTTCAGTTTGAGCCACTGATTATACAGTCTATGATTCATACCTGAGACTCATTCACTTTGTTACAATTCAGGGGCAAAGAAGTTACATTTGTCGCACTTGTCACTTGGTTCATTTGTGTTCACATGCTTAAGGGCACAGTCACACTGGCCATTCAAACTGTGCTGAACTCAAGTATGATTCACCCCCCGCAGCGCCGCTCTACCCGAAGCTGGGAGTGACACTACTACAACATGTTGCTGGGACACACATGGCCGCGTCTGTTTACATGATGTGGTTTCATCAGAGTCAGCAGATTAGAGAACATTGTTACAACTTTACTCACTTTTTGGCTTCTGTTAAGTTGTTTTGGACTGACACATCCCTCTAACACCTCTCCATCAAGAGGAGTGGTCGCAGCGATCATATGTTACACATGGTGCATTGTGCTGCGTCTTGGCCCGCCTCCCTGAAGCGTGTGAGAAGTAGGCTGTGCCCGGGCAGAGTTTACTTGCAGTCACACTGGCTGGTTGAGCCGTGCTTTACATCTGAAGTGTGCCCAAGCACGGCACAGTTGGCCAGTGTGACCACACCCTGAGCTTCTTGCAGTCCAGAGTTGTTGAACAAATGCCACGTGATTTCAAAATTATATCTCGTTGGTCATATTCCTTACCTAGAAGGTGGAGGAGTTTCCTCATCTTCATTCTTTCAGACTCTTAACCACATTCCACAGAGAGTCATCATAGCATGCACTTTTTTTCAAGAGTCCAGACTGTCTTGACCGTCTTGAAAATAAGCACCTGATCCGCCTGTTAAGACTTCGAAGAATCTGTTTACAAGATGCAGTCTCATCAGAGTCAGGAGATTGGAGAACATGGAGAACATTGTTACAGCTTTACTCACTTTTTGGCTTCTGTTAAGTGGTTTTGGACCAACACAGCCCTCGAATACCTCGCCATTGTTTAAAATCATCGTCAAGAGGAGTGGTCGCGGTGATCATATGTCATACATGTGCGTGTACGCGTGTGCTCATGCATGAGGTGAGCCACGCTGAAGCACACCTCTCCCAATTGTGCTGAAATCGGGGAAGTAGTCCTGCCATAACACGGTTTACTTGAGATCACACTGATCAAATGGACCAGACTTGACGTGTGCTTAAGTACGGCACGGTCGGCCAGTGTGACCATGCCCTAGGGCAGCTGGGATTGGCTCCAGCCACCCACCAACCTGAACAGGATAAGAGGTAGAAAATGAAATAAGTTGAATGTTTACAACCACATGATACCATGGAAGTTGATGATCCTCGCTCAACTCAATTTTATTTATAGAGCACTTTAAACACAACCATAGCTGAAAACAAAGTGCTGTACACATATGGACAGAACATTAAAACAAAGATAAAAATCAGGTATTAACACTCAAGTTATTGTGTCATTGTTTCACAATAAAAACAATAACTAAAAACAAAACATTAAAACAGAGCAGAGTCTCATTCTGGGTTAAAAGCCAAGGAATAAAAGTGGATTTTAAGACACGACTTTAAAACAGACAGTGAGGAAGATTGTCTGATGTGGATGTGTAGATAGTTCCACAATTTAGGGGCAGCAACAGATAAATGAAAACACGACACGGTGAAATATCTAATTAGCTGAGAGGTACACAAAGTGCCCTCAAGGCTAAAATGCAGGAACTTTGGTTTGGTTTTGCTGTTAATAAAACCATAAAAGACACAAACTGTGAAATCCTTCTACCATATTAGAGTGAAACTCTGCAGACGTGAGTGCATCCATCAGCTGAAAATAGCTTTTTCTTTCTCTGTTCTGTCGGGTTATAAAGTGTTGAGTGCACTTCTGGTTCATCACCACTCTGAGATTATCTCACTATGTTTGTTTAGCTATTAAACAACTGTCAACTTCCTCTTTAGCCAATCAGACTAATCTGACTAATCTGTCACTTGTCACATCAAGCCACTGTGAGGATTCAGGGGTCCGGATGTAGTGAGTCAGATTGCAGGGAAAAATCTGTTCAGAGCGCTGAATTTTTAACAATTCAAACAGTATAAACATTTTTGTCACGCCTTCTTTACTCATTATTCTTAATCAGCGACTTTTTCCAAATTTGAGGACAGAGCAGAGCAGCGAGCTTATTATCATCTAAAGGTACCATGCTAATAAGCGCTGAATGTCAGACTGCTCCCGTAATGAGCAACATTCAGCCCGAAGACAGAACGGTCTCTTTGACCCTGCATGTCCTCGGCCGCACCAACCAATAAAGCAAAGTGAGATTAATTTGGAGAGAAAGCAGAGGTTAGGAAGAAGGGAGGGAAGAGTTCATTTGTAAATCTCCAGTTTGAGGTTTTGGGGTTTTTTTTCGGATAACATCGTGAACAAGCTTCAACATGTTCCTCCTGATGAAAAACCCAGATTGGTGCCAAGCCAAGTGCACGGAGAGAAGAGTGGTGGTGCGGAGGGAGGGTTCAAGTCCACAGATATTGATTGAACTGTCCTTGGTAAGAGGAGCATCATGTGCGAGTTAAATTGAGTGCTGTAATGCAGACGGAGGAGATTGGATATGATGATAGAGTGAATTCATTACAGCCGCAGAATGACTCGGAGACAGCCAGAGAGAATTGGGTCACTGGCTAATTGGACAGAAATACATCAGCCCGCCCTGTGAGTACACACACACCACACACACACACAGTGGACACACTGCTGGCACTCTCCCACTCAGACTTGCTTGAATATGCACCCAATTTACAGTATTTTACAGTACACCCCCATGCAAATTATTACATCTACACAAACACACAAGTGGATCCAAGGCTAGCTAATGCTATAGAGACGACATATATAATGGTAGATTAGCATATAATAACCATTTAATTAATTAGGTTTTATCTCAGTGGGGCTGCTCACACAAGACCAAGGGATTTTCATTATGCATGATCAAGTGTGGCTCTCAGAAACATGAACACACACGAACACACACACACACACACACACACACACACACACACACACACACACAGTGCACTAAGAGACCACAACTGTGAAGATCCCTGCATCATTCTAAATAAAGCCAGCAGAGTTGTGCTCAGTATGCAGGGAGGAAACAGCAAAGTAGAGGGAAAAATAGAGAGAAGAGGTGAGTAAAAAAGCCCAGAATAGAGGTAACGTGGAGGAGTAAGAGTTTATTATTCTGCCTGATGTCATCCTGTGTCAGAGCTTCAGGGGGAAAAGGAAACAATAACAGTGTGTGTGTGTTACACATTCAAGGTGTTTTGCATTTTGCTGCATCATGCTACAGTCAGGCAGCTCAGAGCGGGAGAAGAAGGAAAAGAGGGGGTGCACACACACTCTCTCACTCACACACACATGGATGTACACATACTCACTCCTGAGCCTCCATGTATTTCATCTCTGAGGTTTTGAAGCAGTGATACTTTAATCCATTAGGTTTCTGTGGATTGAGAGAGAACAGATTATTGGCTGCTGATGTGGTATAGAGGAGATCATTGAAAATGGTTTTCAGGGAGTGTTTGTATCTCACCTCTTTGTTCATGTGCATCGTCCTTTTTCTATTCAGCGCATGTTTGGTCAGTTTCTATCTCCCTTCTTCAACTCCCTCTTTGAATTTCAGCTCTTGTGAGTTCATCTCTTTTTCCCTTTGTAGTTTATCAGTGATGTGTGCTGCACAATAGGAGCTAACAGTCAAAGCATGAAAATTACCCACTGGAAACTCTGCTGTTACTTGATTCTGTTGCTTTGAGTGGGGCTGAAAGATATATCGTTATTGTATCGATCTCGAGATATGAAAATTCAAGATATTAATATCCTAATATCGAAGATATCAATGATGTAGATTTTCCCAGCTCCCCCTGCATGTAAAGCTCAGTCACATGATTATTGGTGATTTTCTGTTAATGTTGATGACTGACAGTGAGCTCTGATCAATTAACCCCACTTTACACATCCTGTTATATTATGATGCTTCAATTTCTCTGAAAAATGTTTAGTTTTCTCTAATGCTAGAGTCATATTTTATCGTATTGATATCAAGATTTCTAGTGTTGATACTGAGATATAGAATTTTGTCAATATTGTTCAACCCTATCAGAGAGTGAACTGTAAATTTTTGGTAGTTACTACCTAGGGATTAGGGCTGGGTTCCAGAAAAAAATTGCACTATACATTGCCTTGCCATATAATGTCCTGTCATACATCATCCTGTCTTGCCCTACAGTGCCTAGCCGTATAGCACATTGGCATTCAGTGCCTTGTTATACGTAGCCTTTAATAATTATACATCATCTTTCTTTCGCCTTGCCATAGAATACCCTGCCCTGCCTTGCTTTGATTTACTTTTCCATATTGTGTCTTTTTCAATCTTGCTGTGTGCTGCCTTGTGTTGCTATGTGTTGACTTTTCTTGCATTACATTTCAACCCATCACATCATAATGTTTGTTATGTCATTATGCTCCATTTCTAAATGAGCTGCATTACATTATATTGTTTTTTTATGTTACACTCTGTTTCATTGCATTCCTTTGGATATGTTGCATTATTACCGTTGTATATGTTTCATTGTTAAGAGTGTGTTAAGAGTCAATAAATTGGGCTATGTTATGTTGCAATGAGTAACATTATGTTGGGTTGTAATGCATAAGTACAAGGTGGGCCATTAGTTCCTATACGTAGGGAAATTAACCTTTTATGGGCAACTGTTTTTATTTATATAAGGTGCTCTATGTGATTACCATTGTTTGGGAAACACATCCATGGCTAACAAGGCTAACGTGGCTAACATGTTCCACTGGTGAAAAACTCACAATAGAAAAGTTGAAGTTATAGTTGCAATGGCATTGGTGATACGCTCCTTTAGATGATTTATGTCTTGTATAGTCACCTGATACCCTATGGCCTTCAAGTGCCCCAAAAGGTAATCAATAATTTTTACAATATGATAATCTAACACATCTTCTGGGGTATCTGAAACATAAAACAATATACATTATACATTTTCCTATGTATGGAAACTTATGGTCCACCCTGTAGTAGAGATGCTACATATGGTTCTTTGAAGAGAGCCAGGTCATGAAGAGTCATTTCTTTAAAAGAGTTGTTAATAAGACCGGCTACTTGTTACATGTATTTATTTTGTAGAAGTCAATCCAGGGCAACCTCTTTTGTTTTTTTTTTTTATATAATTTTATTTTGCAAGGAAACAATCACTGTTTGCAGTTATACAATATGAAATGTATCAGAATTATTTTTTGAAACATTGCCTTTTATTTTGTCTGGCTTTTGTTTTCGTTGCACACACTCCATAAGGAATGCATAAGGAAGGCAGCGTGGGCGATTAGCAGTCAAGAATGGTTTTCAACTGGGAACCATCACTCACCACTGTTAAGCTATGATACGATGCCGAATGTATTACTCAAATTCACTGAAACTTTTGAGTCAAGCTGAGAATATAGTTTCATGTGTACCAATCCGTTGACAGAATTTTTAATCATCAAATTGATGCACATATACCTTTATAGAATACCAAAGATCACACATTGCCTTAATAATTACTGAAGTGAAGTTGCCTGCTTCATCACCAGGGTTACAAGAATGTAAGTTTAGGGCTTGTGAAATCAAAGTATGATTTATTGTCTGCGTTTTTATATGTAAGTAGGACATGAGCTGACTGAACAGTCTAAAGTAAGAAAATTATCACACTCTTTCAAACATGGCTCATACAGAATCAACCATGTGCAGAATGTGGCTGACTAAGCAGAGCCAGTAAACCCAATCACACAGACATGAGGAGGTGCAGTTGGTATGAAAGTCAGAGTGTAATCAGTGTTAGTGAGCAGCAAGTCCTCAGCAGATGAATCACAGTTGTTTCATTATTTCTCCACCTGACGTTGCCCTGGCCTTTATTCTTTGTTTCTCACTTTTCCACTCTGCTCAATTATGCATTTGTGAAATCTCAGAGGCAGAACTTTGGGAGTAGTAAGACGTGTTTCCCTGCCTCTCATTTACTTATGCATGAGAACCAGAGCGGTGAAGAGTCAGATGGCAGTGCAGGAGGAGGGGATGAAAGATGTGGAGGAAGATAAAGGAGAAAATTAGGAGAGAGAGCTGAGACAGATGAGGGTCAAAGAGACAGGAGGGAAGAAAATGAAGGACTATAATAGAGAAGAGAAAAGGCCAGAAGAGGAAAGTTGGATTTTTTTTCTAATCTTGTGTCTGGTGCAAATTAACAGCAGGGGTGACAGCCGTGCCTGAGAGCCAGTGGGATGGTGGTGTGTGTGCGTGTGTGTGCGTGTGTGTGTGTGCCTGAAGAAGGCTGAATAATTCAGAGAAAAGCTGGGACTGTCTGAGTAAACATTAAGTCGACATGGAGATGCACCCTCACACACAGCCCGGCTCCCCTCGGTGTTTCAGGAGGGGACTCTCTCCTCCTCTGGGTCCTGCAGACAGATGGGACAGGAAATGTGTCACTGGGTCAAACTCTGACTGCGGCAGCCATCTTGTTACCACTGAGCTGACTGTCACCTCTATTAACCCAGGGAGAAGATTGGAGGCTGTTTGTGCGGATGGAGACGCTGATCTGCTGTCAGAGAACTCAGGTTTTACATATCGGTGCTCCACTCAGACTTGATGGTGAGATTGATTTGATAAAATGTGTGAGCGCTCAGTTTACTGTCGGGGATGATTTCCATTTAAGAGGAGACGTTTTGATGGATTGAGTCAAAATGATGGCAGGAATTTAGATTTAGAGTGATGCAGTAAACCTGTGAGGAGCGCTTTACAAACAAAAATATAAATTTGAGCAAAAGCTGCAAATCTCAGCTTCATTTAAAAGCCAATTTAACACTCACAGCTTCTCAAAGCAAACCTGCGATGCCTCCTGAGAATTTCCAGAAGATTCAATCATATTAGATTTCTCACATTAGCCCAGAATTTGGAGAAATTTTAACAAGAAAGTTAATCGGTTCTTCATTTGTAGAGTAGAGTAAGAATAAGCAGGGAAGGCGAGGCAAAGTGGTGTTGAGCTTCAGCCACTTAACCTGGCTGTCAAAAGTTCAAGAGCACAATCAGGCATCTAGCTCCCTGAGGCTGTGAGAAATAAGTTATTGGATTTAGACAAAGTGTTTTATAAAGGAAAGACTGAAAAACAGAGTTAGACTCAGCGTAAACAATCTACTTTGGTTCTTTAGATTTTTAGGGGAGTGAGACATCACCTTGCGGATGACTCTGAGGTTTGTTGAATCAATCATTTTCCTCCATCACCATGTCCTGAAGGTTGTTTTTGATAGGGGGGGCTTACCAGGCAGAATCATAGACTGTATAATGCACTGAAGCTTCCAGCAGATGCCCCGCCCCCTGGTGTCTGGCTGCAGTATAGGTCATAAGCCCCACCTCCCCATGTATTCCAGATATGAGCCGGGAAAACTTTAAAAAATTACGATACCTGTAAGAAACGTTTCTCTCATCCTCACGCTAAGGTGGTATGATGATGTAATTTGGCTGCATGGTGTTCAGGTGTTTTTTTTTCTGAGAAGTTAGTTTCTCATTAGTTATTGGACGTTAAAAAACGTGTTATAAGTTGCATATTAAGATAGTTGACAGCTGCCGTTCCTGAATAGTTTTCATCGGGGATATAAGAAACTTCGGGAAAGAGCCAAAAGGAAACTAAACCTTCAAAAGAACAAGAAATAAATATTTTTATTTCTCTTTTTCACTTGGCTGCACCGGAAATTCTTTACTGCGCAGACTCTGGCTGCACAATGGCGGCTAGAGAAACGGGGTTTTTTGGCTTCAAAATCGTAGAATGTTGACAGGCAGAGCCACGCTGTCCATTCTATATACAGTCAATGGGCAGAATCCTGAAGTGTTGAATGCTGAAACCTAAGTAGAAGAGCAAAAACCTGCAGTTCCTTAAGTCTCCACTTGAGACTTGCTCCAAAAGTTAAAGAAACCCTCTTTTGTATCCCATGTTAGAGGGATTATTGATTTTTTTCTGCCCTAATGCAAAGTCCTATGAGGTAGATGACAGTAGAGGACACTGTCATTGGGCTTTATACAGTCTCTAGAAACACTCATTATGTGATAACTGCCTTTTCCTCTAAGTCAAACATATTTCACAACAACATAATGCATTCACATTTAGGGCACAGTCACACTGGCCATTCAAACCATGCTGTAGTCAAGCACAATTCACCCCCCGGAGTGCTGCTCTCCCCCAGGACAGTGCAGCTGGCCGTCACGCTGCTCCAACATGAACCAAACTTAAGCCAGAGTGCCAACATACACAGCTGATGTCACTATGAAGCATCTGTTTACAAGATGTTGTCTCATCACAGAACTCCAGTTAAAACTTAATAAATATAAAAAAGAGCCAGTTTTTTGAACGGCTCTTTGAAAGGAACAGCTCACCAAGATCTGGCTCCTCTCAAAGAGTCATAAATCCCATCTCTTGCATCCAGTAGTCATAGGACAGAAGACTGACCAGCAGCTCGAACCAGTCCCAGTGATTCTGTGACTGACAGGAGTGTAGTCTCAGTGGAATGGTCACACCTGAGACAAGACTGATAAGAGTCCATCAGGTTGTTTGTCTGCAGACGCTCAGAAACCTGGTGAAAGACTGTGTGTTGGAGAAAATGTAATTCAAAAGAACCTCTAGGGTAAAGACCTATAAGGTGAGGCTGCCAAATGCTGTAAAAAGAGACCTGAACAGCAGAATCTGTCAGACTCACAGTGTCCACTTTTCTGCCTACTGGTCCTTTTTGAGAAAATAACTGTGCACTAACAGCTGGGTTTCAGCTGGGAGTGCAGCTATGCCTGAATAGTGCAGAGGCAGAAAACACCTCCTCATTAACGGTGCTGGTCTGCAGAAGGGATATCACAAAAACGGCCAGGCCAATGATGATAACTGGCTCTTAAAAAAAAAAAGAAATGTCGACCACATGCTGAAAATGTGCAAATGGTAGTGCTTTTAACACTGAGGAGCAAGTTAGATCACGCAGCAGGGGGCGGTAGTGGTTATTTTCACTGGCTGCCACGTGCTAAAAATCGACAACCCCCCCACTCCCACCTCCCTCTGCTCAGTCGCACAAACAATGGTGCTATGGCAGGTGTCACAGTAGGAGACTTTTCACAGGAGGCTGTTGATGATTTTTGGAAACAGAATCATCTAGAAGTCACCAAAAGGGTTGAAATTAAACATTGGAGGGATATATGAATTGTTACTATTGAGTATATCGATAAAAAGCTTCAATTACAGCCAAAGTTTACAGGTCACAACATGATAGACCTTGACTCATCACTGTCACCACTGCAGTTAAGGTTTTTGTCTCAGAATATAAATATATATATATAGTTAGAAAAAGAAAAATTCAACAAACTTTTTACCATCTTTACCAAGAGAGTCTCTGTTTATTGTTTGTACCACAGTATTTATGCTGAATCATACAGCAAAGCGTGTGCTAACCTTTTTTATTTCTACAACTACAGATAAGCTAATGAAGCTAAGCTCCAGAAGTTAGCGTTAGTTTAACTCGAGCCCTTTATACAACAGCTAATAATGATGTACAATCACCTAAGAACAAGCACTAGAACAATAAAGCTCAATGAATTCCCAACAAACAAAGTGAAGTGACGAACAGCACAGCTAGGAGCTAATATTACGCTAACTTTAGCTAACATGATGTTAAAGAAAAGGTTATATTTCTTCGTCCAGCCTCTCAGGATGCTATGTGTCAGAATTGTATGTGCTCCATGACTTTATTTGACCATTTTAAACTTAACTTTTTATAGCTAATGAAACCAAACAAGGAATTACTTTCTGCAATGTATCTCAAAGAAGAGGATGTCCAAAAGATAGATGTGCCAGCCTTTGCTAGCAGTGTGCAGTTTCTACTGCAATGCAAATTGAAAAATCAAAGAAACATTTTGGTGTCTTGTTTTTTTTTTTTTCACTCTGGAATTTTTACACAAATAAGAATAAGTCAGAAAAAACGTGCCGTGAGGCCAAATTACAGAAATATGATTTAACACAAGTTTTTCTTGAATTTATCCCACGATAGGGAAATTTACAGAGGTACATCAACATATTACACTTACAGAATAACAACTAGAATAACATAATAGGTGTAACTCAGAAGAAACACAATCTCTAGGAATGTGTAAATGATCGACCATTTAACTCGTTTAAACCCAGCAGTGTCCAAAAAATTATTGTAGGACAATATGAATTACAGGGACTTTGAGGACTTCCCATGGGATCTTGAAAAAGTCTCATATCTAGATATATGCCTGATTACAATCTATAATTAAGAATGAGGCTATCAGTGCTAAAAAAGTTTATCTATAAAAGCTAATTCCTAGTAGAATTATGGATACTGAAGCTGGACTGTCTGACAGGAAAGGGACAGAAAGAGCAGAAGAAAACTAAACAAGAGAGTGATAAAGCACAATCTAAAGGCTAAAATGTGAACTAAAAGCTAACACAAGAGCTAATTTATTTGTGTGAATGTTCATTTCAACCCACATGCAGCAGTTAATCTGGAGTGATTTGAGAGTCTATCTATAAAATGAAGAGCCTGGTTATGTTTGCTCTGCTTGGTGAGGTTGGAGTTGGTAGATGAGCACTGATAGGACAGAACCAGGATTCACTAACATTACATGGTACCAACACTTTCCAGAGTAACTGTTGATAAATACATTAGCTTGAAGTCTTGTATCAGGCACAAAGTTTTCTTGAACAAAGAAAAGTAGAGTTAAAAAGAAGATTTAATCTACTATCACTTTCCAAACAATTATGCCACAACAGTTTGCGCAAAAGAGTTACTGCGATCCACTTCATACAAATTCTTCTTAAAGCCACTTTGACTTATTAGTGGGTTGATACATCAGGTTGGCTTAAATAATTAACTCAAGATACTTGCGCTGTAGTGAAAAGGGAAGAAACTCAGACATTAATGCTTTCTATTATTTAACGTAATCGGCGGTATATCTAGGACTAAAGGGGGTTGTCGGTTGGTGCACACACAGGGAAATTTCTGGTGTTCATTTCGGCATTACTAATTAAAAAGCATTGAAACGTTCGCACATTATGGTTACAAATAAGAGGTCGAATAGTTACAAAAGAAATCGAGGATTACAATTAGAGAGGAAGTCCTTAGATTCGCAGCTGTTTTGTACTTGTCAGGAGGATGTATTAGGGTTGCACAGCTCTGTTCTAAACAACTTTACTTTTCGAGTATAACCTTACCTTTCTTCTTTATTTGTTTCGAAATTAGGCGTCAAAAATAAGGAAGAAAGACGAACTTATTTATGTCATTTCGAAATTCCGGGTAGAAATTCCTCCTTTATAGACCTCCAAATTTGAGTAATTCCGAGTCTGTGAACAAAGTCTGTTCACTGTTCAGTCCAGAGTTAATCTTTTTGTCTTCTTCTTTCACATAGACATAATTAGCTTTTAAAGTTAGATTTTTATTCTTTTGTTCCTTCTTTCATTCACTTCTCCGTTCTTGCATCCTTCTTCTCTAGCATGTTTGTCTGCACTCCACCGCTGGAGCAGTGGATCATGGGATAGCTGTCTAACCCCCCGTCACCTGTCGAGATACGCTGGATGGGTGCACCCTGCGGAAATTAACGCCGGGATTATGCAAATCCAAATTGAACTGTGAAGTTAAGAGGCTCGGCCCAGTGACCCCGCCGTCACACACAGGCAGGGAATGTGCGTACAGACGGATCTACATACAGTACACACACACACATACACACACACACCCAAAATTCACAAGCACACACCTACACATGAGGATTTATGTGCAGAGACATGAGCACAAAGAGTCACAGCCACAGAGGACTGCTTCTTCCATGTGTGTTTGTGCATGTGTGCACACTTGTGGGTCCATGTGCTCCTCTGCCTGAGTGCATGAGCTGAATTATAATTTTGTCATTAGTTCAGTGTCCCAAATTACCACACACACACACACACAGGCCCAGATTTATGTGTGCACAGGCCACTGCTTTCCCCAGCTGTGACTGTGAGAAGAATCTGTCTCATTTATGATGAAAAACAACCTCTGACCATTTAATGAGGCTGCACTGAGGCAACAGTTTTACTATTTTAACCCCATGTAGGCTTTTATCTCAGTTGGTGAAGCATGAGACTCTTAAACGCTCGAGAACAAAGGTCTGAGTTTGTTTGTGTGTCATGCACAAATTTGTGTCTGTGCTCAAATGTGTCACCGTGCAAATTCACTCGGTTAAATCCTTTACCTATTAACACTCTGAGGTGTATACCAGGGATGAATATTGATAAGATTTTATTGATATTCTCATAGACTGCATGTCCAAAAAAAAATTCACTTGGATTAAACAGAGCAAACAAACCTCCTATTGGATAATTATTGCATGGGCGATTATCTTTCTGCTGGAAACAAGTTATTTAACTCCAGCTGGTGTAATGAGTAACTTCTTATTTCTTCAACAACTATGGAGAAAGACACATCCTGTGGTTGTGGAAAAGATGTTAGTCTGTTTGAGAAGAGTCAAATCATTGGCATCAAGCAGAGAAAACATCTAAGGAGACTGATGCTGAAACTACTAAAATTTGGTTAAGTACTGTCCAACTCATAATTAAGAACTGAGGGGATGGTGAGGAAGAAATCTGGTTGGAAAACAAACCCCTCACTGATATGTTTGGCCAAATCAAATCAAAGAAAAACAACAGTAGAATTCAGGAGTATGTTTGATAGTAAAAGTAAGGGCATTTCCACACACACGCCATGCAAAAGGAACTCAAGGGATTGCATTTGAACAGCTGTGTAGCTTTAGGAAAACCACTAATCAGTGAGACTAACCAGAAAAAAGGCTTCAGTTTTCCAGGGAGCATAAAGATTGGACTCTGGAGGAATGGAAGAAGGTCATGTGGTCTGATGAGTCCAGATTTACCCTGTTCCAGAGTGATGGGCGCATCAGGGTAAGAAGAGAAGCAGGTGAAGTGATGCATCCATCATGCCTAGTGCCTACTGTACAAGCCTGTGGGGGCAGTGCTATGATCTGGGGTTGCTGCAGTTGCTCAGGTCTAGGTAAAGCAACATTATCTTCCCAAAGAATGAGGTCAGCTGACTACCTGAATATACTGAATGAGCAGGTTATTCCATCAATGGTACAATGCCAGGATTCATGGGGCTCAAATAGTAAAAGAGTGGTTCAGGGAGCATGAGACGTCTTTTTCACACATGGACCTTACCCCCATTGAGAATCTTTGGGATGTTCTGGAGAAGACTTTGTGCAGCGGTCAGACTCTACCATCATCAATACAAGATCTTGGTGAAAAATTCATGACACACTGGATGGAAATAAATCATGTCAGGCAGTGTATGTAAAGACAAATATGAAAAATATGTCAGGATGTTTTCATGGCAGGATCAGGATCTGGATTTTATCAAGACTGATTTTCATATTCAGATTATTTTTGACCTGACTACAACACTTTCAGATCAATATATCTCTGATCCTGTATTCTGAGTGATTTCAATAATTAATTTATAACTTTAATCTGTTTTCTCTACTCTCACATTCTCACATTATGATAATTCTATTCATTTAAAAACAGCCTGTATGAAACTAGCAGCCTGTTTACAGCACAAATAGAGTCAGGTGTGATGTTACTGGATAGACTTTGGTTTCATTTGTCACCATTGACCTCAACGACTTTTATCCTGATATATGAATTGTGTATATTTGCTTTTGTTCATTTGAATTTCATAAAAAAATTGAAATGAATTGTGCCGCAGCATCCAAAGAAATCTATATACATGCCCAATTTGGAGCTGTTAAATGACAATCACACCTATCAAAGTGCACCTGATACCACAGATCATCACTATTTACAACATTTCTCCAGGGAAACAGCCCCTCACCTAGATGAATGAAGAGAAGAGGAAGGAAAATGGAGAGATGAGTTGTAAAGCAGATACATTTTCTGGGGCATGTCCTCCATCTTCATCTCTCTTTCTTGGATCTTTTCATTCTACATTTCATCCATGATAGACATAAAATGATGACAGATGACAGGTCAAAGGTAAACACGCAGATACATTCTCATCAGCGCTGAAATAACACTCATTCTCACACATTCGCTCACACACCAGGCTCACATCCTTTTCATCACCGAGCTTATGCGCTCACAATCTGCCAGATTTGAAATGCTGCTAGAATCCAATGGTTGCCATTAGCTAAGCAATCCCCTGACATTTAGCTGGAAAGGGCTTCAGCTCATACATGTGTGTGAAAGACTGTGTGTATGTGTGTGTGCTCTCACAGGCAGGCAGACAGCCGTGGGTGTGGGAGGAAGAAGAAAGAGAGGGATGATGAGAGGAAGGTGGTGAGGATGGAGACAGAAAATGAGGACAAAAGAGGGAGAGGTGGAAAGAAGTAAAAGAGCAAAGGTTAGTTACACAAAGTCCAGACAGAAGAAGAAGAAAAAGAAAAGAAAAGAGAGAGAGGGAGAGGGAGAGATGCATAAATCTATAGACTCTCCCAGAAGCAGCTTGTGACCATAAGAGGAGGCAGAATGCTAATGTCATTTCACTGCTGCTCCGTGGCTCTAATATTCAGTTATTGTGTTCTGAGGCCCTGCTGTGTCTCACAACACAGACTTCATTTCAATATTTCAGAGCATAATCAAGTCAGGTTTCCACTGAACTAAAAAAAAAAAAGACTTAAAGGGACTGTGTGGACTTTCTGTGTGATCTTGAAAAAGTCTCATTTGTAGATATATGACTGATTCCTCTCCATAAATTTAAATGAGATTATACGTTTTTTTTTGTTTTTTTTAAGGTTTATACTTATTTAACGCCACCCTTAAGTCTTTATTACAACACCACACAGGCTGATTAAGTTTAGCAGCGAGAACTTAGATCCGTGTTTCCTCTCTGATGAATTTGATATCTGTAAGTTATTTACAAGATATCTTTATTTTTCATCGCACATATTCCAGAGCAACAAAATTTCATTCCAGTTTCATCTCGTCCAAGAAACATAAAAAAGAAAGTGACTATTCTGTCCCCTTCGTTCGCAAGGTCTGAACTACGTGACAGGTAGTTAAACAGATGTGCTGGATCTTGAAAAGGATGAAAGTGAGACTCAGACGTAGAAGAAGGTTGAGACCGTTTACTTGTGTGTCTTTGTCACAAAGATTCCTTACAAGGTAATCCCTAACACAATCTGTGAAACTGAAAGAAACACACAATACAAAAAATGTTCATAATGTAACTAAGAGCATGAAAAAGTAGTGACTTACTTTTACAGACATATAAAAGCTGTACATACTACAAAATTGTTATAAGCAAAAGTCCTCAAAATCAGTCTTATCAAAGGACCAAATGTCAAAATATACCTGAATTCTGGAATGAATATATAAAGGAGCTCAATTAAACTCACAAACAAAGCTTTCCTGCAGATCAACACAGACAGATGCGGTGGAAGGATGTGCTCTCCTGAGTTGTGACTCTCAGAAATACCTGAGCTCAGCCACGGAACAGTCACGTGACACAACACAGCCAATGACACACAAGCACACAGAGCTGGGACCGGAACTTCACTACATGGCTAGATGGGACCCAAACTCCCCATATCTACAAGGTCCATTACAGTGACATAAGAAAAGGAGGACAGGAGCAGGAGAACTGTGGTCACCAGCGTGCGTAGTAGCCTGTCTCATTAGAAGAGCAAAAGGAGAAAACAAGAGGGAGGAAGAGGGTAAAAAAGCAAATACCAAACTAGGCTCCTACAGGGTGGACACTTATTTTTGACTTCTTGTTCATAAATTGATTACAAATCAATCTAAATTATGTGAATGACAAGGATAACTTTGTAAACTAGACTGCAGTATCCATTGAATAAAATTTCCAGAATTGTCTTTTTTTTTTTTTTTTTTTTTTAATTCAAATCCTAGAATTTCAACATTCATCACAAATACCATACCTTGAATTTCCATTTTTTCCCAACAACTGAAGATGGTTGGACAGAAATTCAGGAGTTCTTTTAAGAATCAGCACATTACTGAGCAAGATATGTAATATCAACATCTGTTTGTTAAAATTTGCACGCTGTGGTTTCTTTTTTCTTTGCAGTGTCATCCAGCAGATCTATCCCCCAGCTAATCATCTGCAGATGATTGTGTTCATCTTATCTCTGTGTGTCCCCCCCTGCAGGCGTTAAATGAACTGTTAAAGAGGTCAGAGAGTAAATCAAAGGCTATAATGACCCTTTTAGCTCTCCGTACAAGGCAGTATCTGCTGTGTATGACTACAGCTGGGGGCTGGAAGGTGTAACACACACGATCATACATCCTCATGTACTCAGTGTATCCACACACACACACACACATAAACACACTGGGAGCGGCACACTCACTCCAGTGTGAGTGACTATCTGGGTTAAGGGTGGTGGAGGGCATTTCTATGTGTACCACTGACCTGTATTGAGTTACATGGTTTCCCCCAGAGAGACAATCTGATCCTCTGTGTCATTAGAAAACCAAGGGTGAACGGAACATAGAGGGAGGAGGGGAAACATCCTGCAGAGGATCATGGGAAGGCATGTCGAGTTGAATGTATGAAATTTTTATCTATGTCAAGGGGGGAATCTAAGGATCAGGAAAAATGGATAAAGAGCTTTTTTGGTTTATTCCAACTCAAGTCTGACTGTTGAGGTTTTCACCATCTGTAAAAAGTAAGATCCTTTTTATTTATTTATTTATTTATTGATTGGCCTGATTTCTCATTGGTGGGCAGCTCTTAAGTTCACTTAAGTTTGAATAATTGGAACTGGCTCCTGATTGGCTAAAACAAAATTACAGTCCACCATTGAGTAGGTGTCACATTGGTTCAATTTTCTCTCAAAACAAATTCGTTTAACACTTCATTCTCCATCTAAACCAACTCCCACTATTTTCCTTTTTTTAATCTTTGTAATTTTGTCTGTTGTTTCAAAAGTTCTTTGTTGAGAATTTCTGCTTTTGCTGTGAAGTGTCATTGAGTGTTAAAGGAGTAGTGTAGTAGGAGAAGGAGGAAACGTTTACCCTTTTTTCCTCTTGGACAGATATCCCAAACAGACATGGTTATGTGAAAGTAGTGAGCGTAAGTAAAACTTTTTTAATTACTGATAGTCATTAAGAAATATAATATGCAGTACAGTGCAAAACAAAACAGTGAAATAAGAACCACAAGGGGGTTACATACATTTAGAGGCAATATTTCAAGAACATCAGATAACACAAATGGGTCAGTGACAAAACGAGGGTCTAAAAACGCATTTTTGAAAAGTTCTTTGAAAATGGATAAAAAACATATTTCCGAGTGAAGAATAAAGTTCTCTAACAGATTTCAGTAGTTGACCAACATTTCAAAGTTTTTAGGTTCATTATTTTTTAGTATTTTTAATTTGAGCACCCAAAAATGTCAGGTGGCGCAACCAAATATATGAAAATATATTTATATGTTCCTGTTATTTTTTCTGAGTGAAATTATTGGCAAGTATCTCTCAAGTGTCTGTAGTGACACATACATTTTCATTTTGCGTTTCATTTCTTTTATTTGTGAATAAGATAAATAAATTGATGTTAAAATAACATTTCACATTATTACATTGGTTGTACCACCTGACATGGAAATTGTTCCAGTCACCAATGAAGTGAAAAAACCTTTTTTATCAGTATTTCAGAGAAATCTACAAACTTTTCCACTTGGTCACAAATGTCATTTGGGCTCCTCTGGCTGATGCAGTTTCCTGTTTCCTGTTTTATTCTCTTCACTTTAAAATAAAAGTCTGATGTTACGGTTGCACCACCCTGACATTTGACAAGGTGAAAATTACGGGACAAAAGTTTTTTACATTTCTCAACAGCTTTAAAATTCTTTTTATTTGCAAAGAATATTTTATTTAAAAAGGTTCAAGCATAAAATAATGCCACTGTGTTTTTAATTTCAATTTACAATAACTGACATTCAATTTTTAGAGTTTAATTACTGTGGATACTTGTCAGGACGGTTACACCACCTGACATTTTGGGGGTTTGAGGAACCAAAACACAAAAAAACATGTTATATTTTAATAGTTTAAAGATGTGTTCAAATAACACAGATTTCATAAAATAAAGAAATATATTTGATGAAATACTCAATTCATGATGGAAGGAAATATTGCACTCGGACACAAAAAAGGGACGTCACGTCATTGACCCAAATACATTTAAAAGCATATATAAGCATCAATCATGGGTGTTAATAACTTTCATATTCGTGGAATATTTAATACTTTTAACATATTGTTTAACCCAATTGTCAAAGATAACTACAGTTCTGGTAAATATAACTTTTCTGTGTCCTTTGCATCGACTGGTTTGTTGGAGTAACCGTCCATAAAAGAAAGTTTCCAAAGAAACCACTAAAAGTTGAACACTTTAACTTCCATTGTGGCTAGATTCTCGTTCTATTGTGGCTTTTGCTTTCGTGTTGTAGCTTTTGCCGTCATGTTGTAGCTTTGTATTTGTGTAATTCGTGTTTGTATGTGTGTAATTCGTGTTTGCATTCCAATTTGCAAATTGTCTGAGACCTACCAGCCACTGTAGTTTCCTCCCTAGAACACTCACATCAAGCATGACCAAACTAATTTTTGAGTTGATCAGTAAAAGTGATAGAGCTCCTCATTACTGAGTCCTTTCTTCAAACTTTTTAAGATGTAACAGTGAGAAATGTAAATTTGTGCAACTTTAAATAGGTCTACAGGAGTTTACATTTAAATATATAAATAAACTGCAGCCTTGATAAAGTACGGAGCCCCTTAAGGGACAAGAAAAGGTAAAAAAAAATAATAATAATTTCACGTGTGCACTTAAAACTTTTGCGTGCTCACTAGAAACTTTTACGTGCTCACCTGAAACCAGAGTGCGCACCAGAAATGCTTCAGATGCACACCTGACAGTTTTCTTCTCTACAAAATGACAATACAAGAGTTAGTGCGTGCGTATCAACTGTACCACCACGTCTGTTTCGACTTAAAGGATTCACCGCTTTGGATCGTGTGTTTGATTTTTGTCAAGGGACAGCTTCAAACATCTGGCCAGCTCTGTGGCTATTGTTGGATGTACACAAAATGTCACCTAAAACTTTTAGGTGAGCACCAGAAAAGGTTTTAGGTGAGCACGTAAAAGTTTCAAGTGTGCACGTGAAAGTTTCAGGTGAGCACGTAAAAGTTTCAAGTGCTCATGTGAAAGTTTCAGGTGAGCACGTAAAAGTTTCAAGTGAGCACGTGAAATTATTTATCTATTTTTTTACCTTTTCTTGTCCCTTTAGGGGCTCCGTAATAAAAAGATAAAATGTTTGAATTTAATACACGGAGAGAAACATGACCTTACCTCTGAGGCCTTTTATACATGTGAGGACTCTCTGCTGAGTTATTCCATTAAACTGAAGATCACTCTCAATGTAGATCTGTGATGTATAAATTCCAGCCTAAATGTGTTTTTCTTTTGATGTGAAAGTGTCCTTGAGTGCATGAGGTACGTTTTTCAATGTGTGACAGGCTTCTGAGAGATTCATGTGTATTGAAATTAGCAGACATCTCTATGACCTTGATTGGGAGTGAACAGCATCGATACTGTGGACTGGGTCATTATCCACTGACAGAAGCAGAGGAAGAAAAACAGAAAGCCTCCTGAGCCTTCTGGGTTCAGTCTGGGCCTGAGTGTTCATCAAGCTAATTGGAAAGTTAGTTCATTTCTTTTTGCTAGATAATGGATTCTCAGTTTGCCCAGGACAATAGCTGATGACTGGTGCAATAATAGGAAAATAACTGTGTCAATAAAACAGTTGTTGCTGATGGCTCTGAGCTTCACTTTGGTATGTGGCTCTGGTATTTCATTGCTTTCACGTTCTACAATAAAAGATATAATCATTTTTCTGGTTCAGAAATATTTCTAACCCACTCGTGCGACCACTTGAACATTGTAGTGTGCTGTCAGATGGATGAGAAGAATGAGTGTAATGTGCCTGAACAGGAGGGTCGAGTGTGTGTGGGTTGGTTGTGACGGGCTAACCACTCGTTCTGCTTGTCAGGAAATATGAAACCCCGCTCAGGTTGGATCCAGAGGAAACAGGTGGGCGCCGCGTACAAGCACACGGTTAATTCTCATTCTTTGATGAAGCAATCCAGCTGATGAGTCTATTATCCTGCAGAAGAATTATCATAAATCTTTTAATTCGGGCTGGTATTGTCGCTCCCACACACACGAGCAAAGTCTTACTTTTGCTTAAATGAGCGTTATGAGGCTTGTATCCAAAACAGATGTTGTCTCTGTTCCTCAAGCGTAGCCCGGAGCTCATTTTTGCTGCCGCTAACACTTTCTCACAGCCGCCGTGCTGCAGCTCGATAAAATTTTAATGACACACGTGAGGAGAAGTGTGTCTGTTTTGTTGCTCTGACATGGAAACAGATGTACGTGGACCTGAAAGTCAGGAAAAAACATATGTGGAACAACAAATGAGTCAAAGGCTTTTAGCTGAAACCTCAACTTTCTCCTCCAGAGAAGTCAAAGGTCAGAGCAGTGTTGACTCACGTACAACAAGTCATTTAGCTCAATATTCTGTCTCCTATTTTCTCCTCCCTTTACATTTCCTGAAGTCAGCGACAATTTAACCTTTAATTAACAGACACACAGTCACGGTACAGCCACATACACCATGAACTGTGCCGAATAGAAACTCCCTGAAAGAAAGTGAATCAAAGTGACCACCTCCATACCAATTGTATGCAAATACAAGCACAGTGTGCAGCATCTACATTCTCCCCAACATTCAGCAGCTCTGCAGGGAGCAGAAACTGAGGAGCAGCTGGGTTTCCTCTGACCCTGAAGTATCAACCTTAAACATATTTATGCTGCTGACTGAGAGGAATACACACAGCAGGAAATGAGCGGTAGGCTACACCCAGTGATGAAAAGTGAAGCCAAAGGAGGAGCCAAACCCAGCAGGGCCCTTATTTTGGAAGTGGTAGAACTTTTGGTTACAAAGGTCCGTTAATACTCTGAGTATGAGACCTTAAGAGAAGTTAGGATGTTGTGTAAAATGTAAATAAAAACAGAATACAACACGATTTGCCAATTCTTCTCGACCTTTTTTCAATTGAATACACCACAAAGACAAGATATTTATCATTCAAACTGATTCATTTAATTGTTTTTCACAAATATTTACTCATTTTGAATTTGATGCCTGCAACGTGATCCTAAAAAGCTGGGACAGGGGCAACAAAAGACTGGTAAAGTTGATGACTGCTAAAAAAAAAAGCTGTTTACATTATGCCACAGGTGAACAGGTTCATCGGAAACAGGTGAGTGTCATGATTGGGTATAAAAGGAGCATCCCCAAAAGGCTCAGTCCTTCACAAGCAAAGATGGAGCCAGGTTCACCACTTTGTCAACAACTGCATGAGCAGATGGTCCAACTGTTGAAGAACAATGTTTCTCAAAGTACAAGTGCAGGAATTCAGGGATTTCATCATCTACAGTCCATAATATTATCAAAAGAGAATCTGGAGAAATCTCTTCACGTAAGCAGCAAGGCCGAAAACCACCATTGAATGGCCGTGACCTTTGACCCCTCAGGCGGCGCTGCATTAAAAACCAACATCATCGCGTAAAGGATACTAGCACATGGGCTCAGGAACACTTCAGAAAACCATTGTCAGTTAACACAGTTCATCACTACATCTACAAGTGACAGTTCAAACTCTACCATGCAAAGACAAAGTCAGACAACAGACAAACATTGTCCCCAACTTTTTTGGGCCTCATCTCATTTGAGGCAAAGTGAAAAAGTCTGCTGTGGTCTGACAAGTCTACATTTCAGACTCTTTTTGGAAATTATGGCGTCCTCCAGGCCAAAGAGGAAAAGGACAATGTGCATTTTTCTCAGTGCAAAGTTCAAAAGCAGCATCTGTGATGGTATGGGGGTGTGTTAATGCCCATAGCATCATGGGTAACTGTCATATCTGTGAATGCAGCATTAATGCTGAAAGGTACAAACAGGTTTTGCAGCAACATCTGCTGCCATCCAAGCAACATCCCTGATTATTTCAGCAAGACAATGAAACCAAGACACATTCTGCTCCTGTTACAACAGTGTGGCTTTGAAGTAAAAGAGTGCAGCTACTAGACTGACCTGCCTGCAGTCCAGATCTGTCTCCCATTGAAAATGTATGGCACATTATGAAGCACAAAACACCACAACAGAGACCCTGGACTGTTGCCCATGGACCTGGACTAAAGTTGTCCATCAAGTAATAATGGGAAAGACTTCCAGCTCCAAAGCTTCAACAATTAGTGTTTGAAATGTCCTGCTATGTCTGCAGTTGCTGCTCTTGTGGTAAACACAAGGGTTACTATGCTAATTGGCCAATTATTGACCCAGTTTGGGAGCTGACTGTGAAGCTTTGATAACTTCCTGTCAACCAGCCCTCAAGAAAAATATCATTACACCAGCCAAATGCTGATCTCCAGGCGTTTTCACAGTCGAGAAAGAAATGAGTGGCGTCACGCTGGCCGCGTCCATCATTTGCACAATATCTGGTTAGATAATGAGGGGAGGAGAGGAGCTAAACTGAAAGAATAACACAATTTAGGCCAGATGGAAGGTGACAAATGAGGGAAAACATTCGCATAAACAGATACAAGACAGAAGTGTTCCATCCTGGTGATATTTTATGACTATTATTAATAAAATAACAAAGCCCTTCAGGAAATCACCTGTAGGAGTGCAGTTTGCATAAATCCCATTTATTCTGGAGCCATGTCTTTAATGATCACTCTGCTTCACCGGAAGTCATGATCGTCTCCTTTCATTTAGGAGACAAGTAGAAAGTAATGTGGTTATTTGTGAATAATGGTAATTTCCTGAGCCCTGTTGGAGACTAGCCTCAAGCCAGTCATCGCTATAAATCAGACAGGAAGCCAATTTTGATAAACGAGATGCCTGAAGAACAAAAGCTATTATTTCTAAATCACAGAGAGACTGCTTTTGTTGTCAACAAAGTCATGACTTATAAGAATGAATTGAAAGAGACTCATAAATGTGACAACAGATAAGTGCAGAAGTATGATAAATAAGCTGGATTTTTGATGTTTTCTGACTATATCTCAGCTTTCTCCTCCTCAGCTGAGGAGCACAAACAATGAAAGATGAGTTTGAGGGTGAAAAATCCACAGGAGAGTTTCTTTGTTAACCCATGCAGGGAGACTGTCACGGGACCTCATTAGGGAAAATGTTTTGTTTACTCTCCTCACTGAATATCTCCTTCAGAAGGCAAAATCAAGTCATAAATCTATCTTTATTAACAGTAACATCTTTGTTTGAGGCATTTTACTTTACCATGCTTTATACACTATTGATCAGGGTGAGAGGGTCTGACTTTATTTTATTACTTTACTTTAATTTACTTTTTGTTGCTCAGCGCCGCTCGAGTGGCAGCTCTGTCTTCTATCATCTCTTTTTCTCCTTCTTTTTCTTTTATTTTCAGTTCTTTTTGTATTTAAAGCCCGTTGTTACTTTTTAAGGCTCATGTTTTGGTCATAGACACCAAAATGGTTGTGTTTGCAGGGGTGTTTTTACTTTTATTCTACTCTGTGTGTGCAAGATCCTGTGTGTAACCATGGTTGCATTTTTTACACACAAGATTTCAGCTGTTAGCAACCTGTGGCATGTTGATGCTAATAGTTGCTAGACCCGATATCCCCCAGGAGCTGAGGAGAAGGAGGCAGGGACAATGTGCTGGTACATCGGTTTCTGTTTTAAAGAGTTGACATCAACCTGTCCTTTTATCTATCCTTTTTTTTCTAGTTGACTCTCATTATATTTTCTTTATCCTAATTTTTTGTGCACTATATACTTTCCTTCATTGCTGCCATCACTCTGAATTTCCTTTTGGGGATTACTAACATATGCTCTATTCCAGTGGTTCCCAACCTTTTCCATCTCAGGGCCCACTTTTAACTCCCAAAAATGTTTATGACCCACCTTCAACCCAATAAGAACAAAGGATATATATAAAGCCTTGTTAGAGCTTGGTTTGTAACAAAGGGCCAAAATAGAACAACTACCCAGAGTGTAATTAAAAAATGTCATAAACCCCAAAATGTAACAACTGGTCAATAATGCAACATGCTGAGCCCAAAACTTTGTAAGTTTTTGTTCACAGTGTAAGAACTTGTTAAATTTTGGGTTACACAACATTTGTTTTAAAACATTTATGGCTTAATACTTCAGTTACATTTCCTACGAATAATTGCATTTGGTGTTTTGTTATATAAATATTTTTAATTACCTTTTAGGCTGTTGTTAAATTTTGCGTCATGCTACATATTGGGCTCCAACAAGCCATGTTAGAGGACTTTATTGGTGTATAAGTAAACATGTTCAATATTCTTTAAAACATATGTGATTTTAACAGTTTGAGCATTATCCTGTATATTTATATCTTTATTTAATTACACTTTTCTAAGATCACGCTATTTTGGAAATGATTTGGCAGCCCACTTGCAGTGCCTTCGTGGCCCACCAGGGGGCCATGACCCACAGGTTGGGAATCACTGTGCTATTCTATACCAATCTATTCTAGTCTACTCTATTCTATTCTGAAGTTGAGGTGACTCGCCCATACAAGGCTTTGTGCGCTTCCCACAGTGTCTCTACCATGTCACCCCCCAACCCTGACCTTTCCCCAAACCACCTGTGCAAGTCCTCAAGTTTTATTGTTATAATGATTTTTTTTTAATGTTGCTTATATGCTTAGGTGTTTTTTTCCTAATCCCAAACTGTGCCTCCACCTAGGGTCCTATTTTGATATTTGCTTTTTTCTCCTTCTTCTTTCCTCTTGTACTCTGTTACCCTTATCTAACAAATGGGGTGCAGCATAAGCTGGCAAAAAAAAAAAAAAAAAGAAAAAAAACAGTTCTTCCGCTCCTGTCCTCCCCATGTAATATGGCACTGTCTTTTTATGTTTCTTGGACGGGACGTAACTGCAGTTTTGTTGCTCTGGAATATGTGCAATGACAATAAAACATTGTATTCATATTCACATGAATATTCATACTCTATTCTATCCTTTCCCTCAGTCCTGCCATAAATACAAAGCAGAGTTATTTTATACACATGACTTAAAAAAATGTGAGTACGCATCAGGCTACACTTCCTGTGCCGAAAGTGAAGTTCACAGCGAAACTCAAACTCCCAGAGGTCAAAGGTCAGAAGACCGACAGACAGGACACCCACTGATTATGCCTTTTTTTCCTCTTGGCGTCCAGTTGATAGACACCATCCTACGCTCTGCTCTCACTCCATGTCCACATCCCCTCACCTCGCTGACCCCCCACTGATATATCTCTCTCTACTTGTTCTTTCACACTATTCCTTTTTTTTTTCCTGCTCTCTTCCCTCCGTCTCTGCCTGCCGTCCTCAGACAGACTCTGATTGTTCTGTGGAAAACACAACACGCTGCAGACAAAGGGGAGGCAGAGGGCATCATCATCAATGATCCATATCTTTATCACTACAGGTCTAATGGCAGGCTGAGCCAATCACAGTTTGACACACATACATAGAGTGTTGGTATCCCATGGCTACAATCTACCAGACCTCCTCTGGGGCTCACGGAGGCGATAAACACAATGGCTAGGATGCACACAGACACAAAGTACACAGACAGTGTGTGTGTCTGTTTGGCCTCTTTAAGAGATGTCCCCCCCCTTTATACCTCCTTGTGCTTCAACAATATAAGGCTCTATGGGTTCACTATTTCTTTGGGTGATTTTTGTAAAAAAAATCAGCCTCTAAGTTTGCTCAAACCTCCTTGATCCATTATTACAGACTGATGAAATCAAAGCTCACCTGTCTCTCAGGTGTTGTCATGCGGAGATGTGGAGTAAAACAGGTGGAAGGCAGACTCAGGTGCAGATTCACAAAACAAAACTCAAAAATCACAGCGGGAAAACTCAAAAGCTCAGAGAGAAAAAAAACAAAGAAATCCTAAACTTAAAAAAGTCCAACCACTCATGGCGTTGACGCTAGAAGGGAAGGCACTACAATGAACTGGCACAGACTGAACTCAAAACAGGGATTAAATACACAAGAACTGATCAAACCCAGGTGTGGCACAAGACACAGGTGAAACACATGAGGGCAATCACACAGGAGGGAAACCCAAGACCAAGAAGTGAAACACTGGGAGCAGGTACAAACTGAAACACATGGGCTGTTTTTGAATTTGCATACTGTACTAGCAGTACGTAGTGATTTGCCCAAAATGCAGTGTACAGTATGTGAACAAATGTGAAAGTTGCAGTTTGCCAAAACTACCCGGATGACCTCCTGATCCAGGAAAATTTCTCAGTATGCATCAGACCAGCACCTGGCGTACTGTTTCCCACAATGCAAAGCGCCTGGCCGCAGGTCTGAATTGAAAATGACAGAAACTGGAGAAAGTTTGGGCGAAGCAGTGGAACAAATCAAGTGTAAGCCCCAAAACATTTTTTAAGGAGGGTACTTACATGGTGTATGTTATCATTATCCTATAAACATATTTGAAATCATACCTTCATTATCAGATGCAGCTTTTCCATCATCTCTAAAGATAAAAAGTCAATTCACTCCAGATTATTTTCAATGGATAACATGGTATAATGTTAAAAATCAAATATGATGAATTATAATACAAGATACATCCACATTTAAAAACAGACGTCCTCTGCAGTTATTACAAAAGATCCAAGGTCTCCTGGTAAAACGAATGCAGTTTAAAGCGCTGGGACCTATAATCTTGTAATCTTGTTCTGTACCGTAAATTTGAGACTTTTCAAACCTGAAAATTGCTTCTTTTTCCTCCAAAATTTAGAAGTTTCTTACTGGAGAAATTATTGGTTCAATATTTATTAAGTTGTCCTCATATAGCTTAATAATTATAAATTATAATACAGTCAAGAAAAAATCCATCAGCTTTACTCTCGCATTCCTTAAACTGGAAATCAGAGTGTCGAACTGCAAAACACAGCAAACAGAACTGTCATACTATATACTACATTCAAATAGAGTATGCAGTATGCAGTGACTACTACATACTGCATTCAAAAACAGCCCAAGAACAACCAAAAACACAAGAAACCAGAACACAAGACAAGAGAAGAAATCAACACAAGGAATATTATTAAACATGAACAGGTAACACTTTACGATAAGGATCCCTAAATGAACGTTAGTTAAAGTGTTATTTAGCATTAATAAACTGCAAAATAACATTTTAATAATCATTTTAATGTCTTACCTACCATGAACTAACATATTACTTCATGCATTAATAAGCGTTATAAATTAATATCAGTAAAACCTAGCCATGCCTCTTGTAATTGTTTATTAATGATGTTACTTTTGAATGAATAAAAGTTGAGAAACAGCTACCTATTGCATCAGCTTATCATTTTCTAATTGTGTACATTTGCACTGATAAACAATCATTAATTAATAATGATTAATGTGTTCATTTAAGTAAAATAATGTTTTGATTAACTCTGAGCTGTGGACATTAATTAACTGGTTATCAATGCACTTACAAATATGTTGGTTAATGTTAGGTAAGACATTGTAATGGTTGTTTATGTGTTATTAAACAGTTTATTACTGCTTAATAATGCATTTACTAACGTCAATTAAGGGACCCTTATTGTAAAGTGTTACGCGCGGACAAACCAAGGAAACAATGAACAATAAGTACAACCCAGAAATAAAGACAAAACTCAAGAAACCAAAATCAGGATCCAGCAGGTGTTTCTTAGGACAAGATGATAATGTGATTTGTGACTAGGACCTTAACCCAGAGGAAATGATGAAGCCAGAGCTGGAGTCATGACTCCTACATATCCAGACTCAAGTACTACAACACTGGTATGAAAATAAGTCTGTCTCATTTCTTTCATCACAGCAAATTTCCTCAAAGGACACCACACTCTGAAGCAGACACTTTTCCCTTCAAGTCTCAACCCCGGGCACGCAAAATGAAATCATCTCATCGTCTGATGCTGCTGCTGCTGATGCCGTCCTCACCGTCTAGACTGAGAGAAAGAGACGGGGTGATTCAAGGCCCGAGGTGGAGAGGACAAAGACAGTCTGGCATCAGGTAGGCAGAGGTCATCTGGAGTGCTGCTCTGAGAGAACTAACAAATCCAGCCTCTGAAATGATTAAACATGCAGAGGAGAGGAGAGGATATAAAAAGAGGGAGAGTAATGAGGATGAGCAAAGGCCAAAGGGGGAACAAAGGAGTTGTAATTGTCAGTGTGTGTGGAGAGGAGGGTGAGGAGGGTGA
>RPOG01001848.1:0-42610 GCA_008086565.1 Thalassoma bifasciatum
AATTAAAAATAAATGAAACAGGCTGGTAGCTGTGTGAGAGGGGATTACAATAAGATGCCACGGTATGAATAATAACTCTGAGGCTGAGAGTTATTTTTAGACCCAGAATGTTCCCACACTTTAATGAGACTTTTGCTGCACGGCTTCAAAGCCAACACAGACTCTAATACTGCTGCTTTTTCTGCTTTTTATTCTTTTTAAAGGATTACTGTTGGTTATTGGAGGTAGATGGAATAAATAACTCAGTTTTGCTTAACCCAGCAATAAAATACCCACAATCCCCCGAGATGAGAAGACAGCAAAGAGGCAAGATGTGTGACTCATTAAGAGAGGATATAAGCTGCTCCTTCTGCAAGATTTATAATGAGGCTCACAGTTTACAGCTATTCTCAAGTCTCCTGTCAGTCAGTAATGAGGGCAAAACATTTTCATGTGCAGTTAAATCACAACAATTGTTCATGCATGTCAGAGGCATGCTGGGAAACATGAACACATGCAGTGATTAAAGGGGGATGGGATGACCGTAACATGAGCAATCTGGGTAAAGACAGCGAGGCTCACTGGCCTGGATATGTGACTGATGGAGTCCACGCCAGCTGATGGTACAATAGTGTCTCAGAGATCATCTTACATACGTTTATTTGTCAGAGGTCCTCGCCATCTTGTTAACTACTGCTAAAGCATTAATGTTTCAAAAGCGCCTGCACGGGTGTAGTATAGTGGTAAAAAGAGGCTGACAGTTTCACTGTTTTCACTCTCAGGAGTCTTCTGGCTACACTCCTGGTCAACACCCAACATTGGTCTCCGGTCGATAATAGAGAGAGCAAACGTCCTAGGACATGTCCTCCTTTTTGGTCTTAAAATTGTCTGTCTGGGGTTTTTTGATAAAGTTCCCCGATCAGATTTTTCTACAGACATTTGTATTTTTAATAAATCAAAGCTACACTGAGCTACAGGAATTATTCTGATGCACCAACCTGTGAAGATGTTGAGCAGGAAAACATAAACTGCATATATGCATGTATGCATAAAAGAGGGTCTAAAAACGTATTTTTAAAAAGCTCTTTGAAAGTGGATAAAAAACATATTTCTGAGAGAAGGATTATGTTTTCTAACAGATTTCAGTAGTTGACCAACATTTCTAAGATTTTAGGTTCATTATTTTTTAGTATTTTTAATTTGAGCACCCAAAAATGTCAGGTGGTGCAACCAAATATATGAAAATATATTTATATGTTCCTGTTATTTTTTCTGTGTGAAATTATTGGCAAGTATCTCTCAAGTGTCTGTAGTGACTCATACATTTTCATTTTGTGTGTTTCATTTCTTTTATTTGTGAATAAGATAAATAATTTGATGTTAAAATAACATTTCACATTATTACATTGGTTGTTCCACCTGACATGGAAATTGTTCCAGTCACCAATGAAGTGAAAAAACCTTTTTTATCAGTATTTCAGAGAAATCTACAAACTTTTCCACTTGGTCACAAATGTCATTTGGGCTCCTCTGGCTGATGCAGTTTCCTGTTTCCTGTTTTATTCTCTTCACTTTAAAATAAAAGTCTAATGTTACGGTTGCACCACCCTGACATTTGACAAGGTGAAAATTATGGGACAAAAGTTTTTTACATTGCTCAACAGCTTTAAAATTATTTTTATTTGCAAAGAATGTTTTATTTAAAAAGGTTCAAGCATAAAATAATGCCACTGTATTTTTAATTTCCATTTACAATAACTGACATTCAATTTTTAGAGTTGAATTACTGTGGATACTTGTCAGGATGGTTGCACCACCTGACATTTTGGGGGTTTGAGGAACCAAAACACAAAAAAACATGTTATATTTTAATAGTTTAAAGATGTGTTCAAATAAGACAGGTTTCATAGAATAAAGAAATACATGTGATGAAATACTCAATTCATGATGGAAGGAAATATTGCACTTGGACACAAAAAAGGGACGTCACCTCATTGACCCATATGTAGTATCCCTCTTTTTCTTGTGGTCATGACTTTGTGGGTGGCAGCGTGTACTGTCTGCAAACCTGGCACCTTTGTTCTGAACATTTAAACACCTGATAATCAAAATTAACGCTTCTCTAATATTTTGAGGCATTTTTTTAAAATCCTTGCACAAAAGGATTTATTAACATTCTTCTTTGTATTTCACAAGTGGTAAGGTTTTTTATGAAAGCCCCTTTCCACCAGTTTGAAAAAAAAAATGCAAACTAGGTTTCGTTGAGAATATTTATGGCCCATAATAAACTTTGAGATTAGAGTCAGAGTCAAAATTTGGAGGTAAAAAGTCAAAATTTTGAGACAATAAGTCAAAATTGTGAGATGAAAGTCATATTTCTTGAATGAAAAAAATAATGACCAAAAAGAAAAAAGAAAAAGAAAAAATCCAGAGGGGAAAGTAAAATTTTGGGTAAGTCAAAATTTTTAGACAAAACTCCAAAACATAAGAAATAATTTTTAACTCTTGGTCAAAGTGATGAAATTATGAGTAAAAATTCAAGCACCATACATCAAAATTATAAAGTAAATGTCCACATTTTGGGAAAAAGTCAAAATTTTAATGGAAAAATGTATCAACCCAAAAGTCTAATTAGACACATAAGGCCTAAATTTAGAGAAAATAAGTTGAAGTGGTGGAATAAAAAGTCAGAATCACAAGGTTTTAAGTAAAAATTTAGAGATAAAAAAGTAAAACTGTGAGATCTATTTAAAGTTTTGAGGCAAAAAGTCATTAACTTGGAAGGAAAGTCAAAAGCCTGAGATACAATGTCAAAAAATAAGATTAAAAAAGTCAAAAATCTAAGAGAAAATTCAAATTTCGGTACAAAAAGATGACTTTTTTTGGGGTGGGGGTGGGGGGTTTGAATTAAGCTACTTTGTCATCTTTGAGGATCTTTGGGTGTTTTTGCTAGATCTTTGAGGGGCTTGGGGTGGGGTGGGGGGGGAGTGTCCTCTTTTGGGGTTTTCAAAGAATGGTCACCCTAACCAAAGTCCACTTGCACCTGCACATGCAGAGATGTCACGGTGCACATGGACATGTCTGTATCACACACATTTGTGGAGGATGTGAACATGTAAACACAAGTTTTTGGACTCACCCTCAGCTGCTCCTGCTCACTGCTCATGAGGTGACCCGAAATCTAGGAGACAGAGAAACTGTTAATCCTCTGAAATGATTACAAACACACAGCTAGTATCAAACTGTTACTACTCTTATAATCCAGCCTACAGAATAGGAATAGACTTATCTGTAATGACTTTAAGACTTCTTCAGGAACAGCTTCTCCACACATTCACCTGCTTGTTTTTCCTGCACTCTACCTCCAAAGTGGAACAAACCCTGGCAGGTTTTTCCAGCTTCCACATCCCAACACTTAGACGACAGCACTGAGTCTGACACACGTGTTCCATATCTGCACATAAAAGTCTCGGATTTATTCAACTTTCATTTTCACTGACACCCCCTCACAAGTTTACTTTAACTTTCCTCTTCTCTGCCAAAATCAAACTTATCTCCCTCTGTCACTCCAGGCCTCCAAAGAAAAAAGAAGATGCTGAGATCAGCTCTCTTGCTCCCCAATCTCTGCCCTGTGTTCTTCTCTGAGATGTACAAAAATACACAAAAACATCCACTAACATCCTCTATCCTCATATCCAGACAACATCTCTCCTTCTTTATCACTGCTTCCTTCTCCTCTCTTTCTTATCCAACTTCTCTGCTGCTGTTTCTGTCTTTAACATCACTTTCTTATGGATTTTGACGCAAATTAAAAGGAGAGAGGATTATTCATTTTGGTTGTAAAAATGACCAAATTAAAAAATATCCTGATAAACCAATGTTTTTTTTTTTTTTTTTTTTTTTTTTTTTTTAAAGTATCTGTGTTAAGTTGTAATCAGGAGCTTTAACATACAAAATAAGACAGTAAAAGTTTAACCATTTAGGCCACAGGTTTGGAGACTTTATCCAAAAAGTCAACACAACCATGAGAGCTGACAGAAATGTACAACACACACTCAAAGTGTGTGTGAAGCTCGATGTAAGGCTCTGCCCTCAAGTGAAATAATGTTACCAGTTATTGTTTTTTTTTTCTACATTGTTTTCCTGGAAGTCTGATCCCTCGGCATGTGCTGATGAGTCAGGGAGCGATGAGTTGTCTGTCCTGCCTCTAATTTATGACTCTATAATCGCCTAATCTGATGCAGTGGACGTCATCATAAACAGAAATATGGTCCATCAGACGCTACTTTCAGAGATGCAGAGTGTGTGAGGTGCATTTAGTTTATGATAGGGAAAAAAAAAAGAAGAGTTACGAGAGCGGTCTGTAAATCAGAAGACATTATGCACTTAGAGGAAAGAGCGAGAGAGAGAGGTGTATCAGTGCGGCCCTGTGTACCAGAGCCATGCAGAAAATGCTGGAGTCAGAAAAATGCCAATAAGTCTGCTGATCAAAGCCAAACGAGGCTGAGAGAGAAAGAAAGAACAGAGAGGGAGAGAGAGAGAATATTCTGAGATCACAGGGTTTAAAAAGAGGCCAAAGAATCAGCCATCAAAGCTAAAACACCTGAATATACTGTCATCAAGGTGTTTGTTAACATCAGAATGAATCATTTACCTGAGTTCAGTTTATGGTGATGGAGCATGTCAGACAGCATGTGCAACCTGTGTGATTCATCCATGTACAGCAGGCTCTCATGTCCACTGGGTGCCCACCTCACTCATGGTAACAAGGTATGGTGAGGAATTAAGTTCAGTTTCAGGTTCCAGAAATACCAAATGAAACAGCAAAGATGACAAGATTGTCTAATTGTGTGGATGAACTCTAAAAGATTCCCTCATATTACTTAAATTATTCATGTTCTGAAAAAAAATTCAGTCTTGTATTTTGAACAAATATTTTTGACTTCAATACTAGATATATTTCTGTGAAGACACTAACTTGAATTTTAATTGTTGATTTCAGGGATTCAATTAAGTTTAATTTACTACTCCCAAGATTCATTTTGTTCAGTGTACTTCTAAGAGAGAAAGAGACAATTATCTTCAAAAGAAAATCAATGTTTAAAATCAGCTTAATCACCATTGTATTTTGAGGTTGTGTACCTTCCACTCATTCAATTTCCAATTCTGAAACACAAATAAAAAAAAAGAAATACTAATTTAGAGCTTTTTTTCTATTCATATTACTGAAACAAAAGTTAGACAACCATTTAATGACCCTGTTTAAAATATGAGCCTCCAGTGCATGTACTTCTACATGAGAAAGTTGTGTTTCAAACTAAAAAATGTCATGTTTTGAAGCAGTAATCCACGCTTTTGTCACACCACGGCTGGATTACTGCAACTCAATGTACTCTGGAGTCAGCCAGGGCTCCAGTTGGTGCAAAATGCGGCCGCTCGCCTTTTAACTGGAGGACGTGCAAGCCTCGTGTAGTGGGGTTAGGACCGGAGGGAGGTGACCGACGGACACGTGAAATCCCAGGTAAAATTCTAAGAAAATAAACAAAAATTTAGAAAATTACCAGACCGGGGTGGAATGGAGAGACTCGAGGAGGTGGGGATGTGAGGACGAGCCTGCCTCAGGTCAGCTGACCTCCTGCTCCTTGAGGTACCGAGGTCCAAACGGAAGCTCAGAGGGGACAGAGCTTTTTCTGTCGTTGCCCCTAAATTGTGGAACGAGCTCCCCCTCCACATAAGAGTATCCACCTCACTGTCCGTTTTTAAAACTCGTCTTAAAACCCACTTTTATTCCTTGGCTTTTAACCCACCATGAGACTCGGCTCTGTTTTAGTGTTTTATGGTTTGTTTTTAGTTATTGTTTTACTTATTGTTTTTATTGTTCTTAAATCTGTTTTTAGGAACAATGAAACAATGGAGCAATAACTTAAGTGTTATATGTGATTTTTTTATCTTTGTTTCAGTGTTTCTTCATATGTGTACAGCACTTTGTTTTCAGCTATGGTTGTTTTTAAAGTGCTCTATAAATAAAGTTGAGTTGAGTTGAGTTGAGATAACTCCCTGCCTTTTCATACAGTTTGGTTTGGCTTGTTTCAAAGAGATGTAGTTCTGATACAAGATGTTTTAACACATTTTTAAGTAACTGTTATTACACACTAAAAACCTGCTTCTGTCCTGAGTCTGTTCTGAGTATTCTGCTCTCTAACAAAGACAGACACATGGTTCTGCATATTAACACGTGTAAATGAATTTATTTCATATTTTATCAAAGGAAACAAGATTATTTGCTCATTCAAATGTATTCCGTTTTCTCTTTCTCCGCCCGTTCATTCACTTCAGTTTGAAAGCGTCCATAGCAACCACCATAGCAACGGTTGAAAACTGAGGTAAATAGATGTAAATAATTCAAGGTAAAAATATCCAGTGTCTGTTTTTATTGTACAATAGCTGCATTCTTGATGTAGTGGAATGATCTTATGGTATGAAAATGTGTGAAACAAACACAAATCAACAGCCTTCTGTAACATCTCATCAAGCAGGGAAGGTCCATCCCAGGGAGGTTGTGGCTCCGGTGGTAGTCTGGCTTAACTTGTAATAAATTTGTGGAAATGTCTGCTTGTGAGATTTTGAGCATCATTTCTCAAATTATATTTCTATAGGGCTGAAGTGACACCATCACATCCAGTCTTCAGACTCCTACCAACTCACTTTGCTGCTGTTGTACCAAAGACTAGCTAATCACAGAAATAAAAAGCTAGAATACTCAGGTTCACCTTATAATAATACAGATATCCCAATTTTTTTTTGTATTTTAGATTACCATAGATTGGATTCTCCGTGTTTATCTGGAATTATAAAAAATCATAATAGGAGAACAAAACTAATCAAAAACAATTTTATGACTATATTTTAATGGAAAACAGCTCTTGTTGGTTTGTTTGAAAATCTGTTACATGTATTGAAAAAAGGAAAATGCTGTTTTGCATTTCAAAATTGAAATAGAATGAACAGAAGGTACACAGAACCATGTACGAATGGTTTAATGGATATTCTATTCTGTATCAAAAAAGGAGACAATGACAAATGTGTTGCAGGCATCAATTTCAAATGAGCAAATATTTGCACAAAAACAATAAAGTTTAGCAGTTTGAACAATAAATATCTTGTCTTTGTGGTGGATTCAATTAATTGGAGGTTGAAGAGGTTTTGCAAATCACTGTATTCTGTTTTTATTTCATGTTTTACACAATGTCCCAGCTTCATTGGAATTGGGGTTACAGATCAAGTATAGAGCAGTTGAAGTACAGGCAGATTTTGATTTTATTGTTTTATTTTTCCCATCATCATGACCCAGAAATTGTTTGAGTAGCTCCCTTGTCAAGAGAGCATAATGAAGCTGGCTTATTGGAGGTCTCACTATGTCCATCGTAGATGTACATGTCTGTATATGAATGTGTTTTTGTTTCACACAATTATATATAAAAAAACAAAAAAAACAAAAACAATGATGGTAGTTTCAAGCACAAGGATGGGAAGCTGTGTTTACTCAAAGGAACTAAACGAGTGACTAAGTAAGATGACCACAGCAGCAGACCTTGCTGCAGGGCTTGGTGGTCGGTGGGAGGAAGAGCAGCTTGGGGTGTGTGCTTCGGTACACTCCTAGAGCCGTGTGTGCACTTCATAATGCCCCCTCACAACAAGATTCAAAGTGTTGAGGTAACCACTGGTTGCAGGTTACGCAGCCACAGCCACAAAGTTAGCCAATGAAGCCGAAGTAAATTATAAAATATTTTATAATGTATTATGAAGTGCATATGCGTGTATATAAATACCCAAAGTTTAATTCATTTTACAAGATTAGAAGACAATGTGATACTTTATTTCATAGCACTGCAGCAGAATTACATTGCACTTTCATCCTCCATAGAAAAGACGGACACATAACAGAGGGAGGACAGAGGCGGAGGGACTGTGGGACAGCCAGTGTGTTGTTCCATTATATATGGAAAAAGAGTACAAGAGGGGGGAAGAGGGGGGGAAAAGCAAACACCAGACTAGGCCCCTGTTGGGGGCACAGTGTGGGATTAGGAAAAAAACATCTCAGCACATAAGCAACATAATAAACCATTAAAACAAAACTCAAAGACTTGTACATGTGGGAGGGGGAAGGGTGTCAGGGAGGGAAGGTGTCGTGGCACGGACACTGAGGGGTGCTCGTGCAGCCTTACTTTTGTTTTGTTTATTTGTATTGGCATATGATTAAACGACTACAAAACATTTTCAAAAAGTGCAATAAACAAAAAAATATGGATCACAAAAGTTGCACTCTAACCACAGGAAATTTATTGGGAGTCTTTACACAACTTAATAAAGCCAATTTCATAACCTCCAAAAAGTAACAAAGATAAATAACAGTAAATACTTTTGATCACACCCCATTGTGAAAAAAAGTAGTGAACTTAAAGTAAAATGAGACTACACCTTCAAAAGGAAAGGATATAAGAAATTTTATTTCTTTTTTTTTTTTTACTCAAATTCTCTCCCGTCCAGACTGGCTGAACAACGGCGGCTGAATCCAGCTCCAGTATTAGGGCTCTTTTGGCTTCAAAATCATACAACGGTGAAAAGCGGAGCCACGCTGTCCATTCTATATACAGTCTATGCTTGCCATAAACAAACTTCTCATGTTTGTGTCGTCAGTGGCTTTTTTGTTTGAGATCCGAAATCTCTCTTACAAAAAACCATGAAACCAGGGTTTTCTAAAATTTTCCCTTTGGCCGGAGTTTTCACAAAAGATCCTTTCTAGTGATGTGAAACTGCAGTTTCGTGTAGATGACAGGCCTAAATGTGACATTTATATGTATACATATATGTGGTTTTTCAGATACACAGCTATGTGTGGACATGGCCCGGAAGAGACTGACCCCAACTTTGCCATATGTGAAACTATTTGCAGGAAAAACATCAATTCAATTCACAAAATACACTGCCTGGCCAAAAAAAAAGTCACCACCAAAAAAAAGGTCATACACTAATATTTGGTTGGAGCGCCTTTAGCTTTGATTACAGCAAACATTCACTGTGGCATTGTTTCCATAAGCTTCTGCAATGTCACAAGATTTATTTCCATCCAGTGTGTCATTATTTTTTCACCAAGATCTTGCAGTGATGATGGTAGAGTCTGACCACTGCACAAAGTCTTCTCCAGAACATCCCAAAGATTCTCAATGGGGTTAAGGTCTGGACTCTGTGGAGGCCAATCCATGTGTGAAAATGATGTCTCATGCTCCCTGAACCACTCTTTCACTGTTTGAAATGAATCCTGGCATTGTCATCTTGGAATATGCCCGTGTCATCAGGGAAGAAAAAATCCAGTGATGGAATAACCTGGTCATTCAGTATATTCAGGTAGTCAGCTGACCTCATTCTTTGAGCACATACTGTTGCTGAACCTGAGCAACTGCAGCAATCCCAGATCATAGCCCTGCCCCCACAGGCTTGTACAGTAGGCACTAGGCATGATGGGTGCATCACTTCACCTGCCTCTCTTCTTACCCTGATGCGCCCATCACTCTGGAACAGGGTAAATCTGGACTCATCAGACCACATGACCTTCTTCCATTGCTCCAGAGTCCAATCTTTGTGCTCCCTAACAAACTGAAGCCTTTTTTTGCGGTTAGCCTCACTGATTAGTGGTTTTCTTAAAGCTACACAGCTGTTCAGTCCCAATCCCTTGATTTCCCTTCTCATTGTGCGTGTGGAAAGGCTCTAACTTTCACTATTAAACATAGCCCTGAGTTCTACTGTTGTTTTTCTTCCATTTGATCTCACCACACGTTTAAGTGATCGCCGATCACCATCATTCAGGATTTTTTTCTGACCACATTTCTTCCTGGAAGACGATGGGTCCCCACTATCCTTCCAGTTTTTAATAATGCGTTTAATAATGCTTGATGCATGCCAGTGATTTGACACTTCTCAAACAGACTAACATCTTTTCCACGACCACGGGATGTGTCTTTCCACATGGTTGTTTGCCCATGCAGTAATTATCCAATAGGAGGCTCGTACCTATTTGCTTTGTTAAATCCAGGTGGCAACTTTTTTTGGCCAGGTAGTGTAGTTCTACAGCTCTAAAATGTGCTCCACAAAATGGAGATCATTCATGCAAAAGTATCAGAGTAAAACTATAAGTTCATAGTGAAAAACAAATGCATGCAGCCAGTTTCATGTGCTGGCTGACTTTTCAAATATTAGGGAGCAGCTTATAAAACAGGAAGCAGTGATAAAGAGTTTGTTCATCCCTGTGTTTTCTGGAAGAAGAGCCAAACTTGCACATCAGACAGAGCCTGCAGCGTTTTGTTGTCTCAATGGTTGTTTTTCCGCTTTGCTTTGTTTCTTTTATTTTCCCAATGAGGACATAAAAATGCAGTGATGCTGGCAAATATCCGATGTTCCTTTTACTGCATCAAGGCATGAGCTTGTTGTTGTTGTTAAAAATGCTGCTTTAAGTCACAAAGAGAGGAGAGCTTTCTCTTTCTGAAAGTCAAAACGTTCCAAATATATGGAATATTTATATCATTATTTTGATTTATATCCATATGGTCCATGCATTCTGGAAGGCTAAGCATTTCTTTCTTTCTTGAAAATTAAATATCGCTGAAGCCGATCTTCTGTTTCTTCCTCTTTATGAATACAATGCAGCAAATGTGGAGTGTTGTGTGTCTAATTAATGAATGTATGTTGGACTCACAGAGAATCCTGCTGGGAATGAAAGCTGGGAGGAAGGGATGGAAACGGAGGAGGAGGGGAAGCAAGAACGAGTGAGGAGATGCTGAATAAGCAGGAATGCTCGCAGCCCCCAGCGGGAGACGGAACCTCAACCACTGCAGTCAGCTCATGACTTGGGGGGAGGGGGGAATGGATTGAGAGAGCGAAGGAGAGAGATGGGGAAGAGCGATGGGGGTAGTCCTCAGGAGAGATACAGGACAGGGTTTACCCCATGCTCTGTTGGCGGCTCCTAGAGGCTGCTGGGGTTGCTGCACATTTTAAAAAATGCGCAAAATATAAACTGAGAAGCAATAATGAAACCAAGTATATAATTTTACAAACTGAGTCCTATGGAAGCCCATTTATGCCTGTGAAATATTACAATGAAAACTGGATTTGTGGAGATTTTTTTATTTGTTAATTTATTTTTTGCCTATATTAAGTCAAAATTTTGAGTTTAAAAAGTGAAATCAATGAGTTTTTAAGAGAAGTTCAAGTTTCAACATTTTACTCTCAAAAATTAAATTTTCTGTGATATAATTCTTGACTTTTACATGTCAATGGTTTGCTTTTTTCCTCATAATTTTGACTTTATTTCAAATTTTAACTGTAATGTCTTAATAGTTTGACTTTATGATCTTGACATTTTGACTTTTTTTCTCATATTTTTGATTTTATCTCAAATTTTGATTGTAATATCTTAAAATTTTGACTTTATCATCACATAAATTCTACTTTTTATCTCAATTTCTACTACATTTCTTATAATTTTCAACTATTCATCTCAAAAGTTTGACTGTTTTATCTCAAAATTTCAATTTTCTTTCATATAATTTTTGACTTTATCATATCGAAGTTTTGCTTTCTTCCTAATAATTTTGACTTCATCTCAAATTTTGACTGTAATATCTTGAAATTTTGACTCTTTTCCTCATAATTTTTTCTTTTTGTCAAATTTTGACTAATCTTAAAATTTTGACTTTATCACCACATAATTTCTAATTTATCCCATAATTTCTACTTTATTTCTCATAATTTTCAACTGTTAATCTCAAAATTTTGACTTACTATGGGCAAAAAAAAAATCATTTTTGTTTTTTAACTGGTGGAAATGAGCTACCATATCCTCTGCTAACTGGATAGAAGAACACATCTCCTTCACTGACTTGTTTCTTCAAATATCATATGTTAGAAATTTTTTATTCTGATTTATTTATTCATTATGGCTCGGTTGCTGCACTTAAATCAGTAGCAAATTGATGCAACTAACAGGCATTCTAAGTTGGCAACCCACTGCTTGTCAGAAATCTGTTCAGTTGTAACGTTTTAGATGGCAAGCAGGCAGAGACAAACTTGCTTGAACAGAAAAAAAGAAACACGTCCTTTAAACAGCAAGTTTCAGCTTCACAGCTCTACTTGATGGAGCTCTCATCAGGACCGAAGATACTTAGATTTAGTGGTGAGAGGAATGACCTAACACACTGGCACATTGATACCAATGTTGGTACCAGTATCGATCAATACTTGGGTTTTGCCGATCAGTCACGTCATTTAGACACCACTTCCTGCTCCATGATAGCAGAGAGAAGCATGGTTTGGTGTTGTTTTGCACCTGAATACCAAACTGTGCTAGCTGGGATGTTTTTCAGGAAACAAAATAAGGTTCTGAAGCAACTCCACATGCACTTCTATTTTTACTGGATGCATCATTTCACCCTAGAGAAGATTCAGCAGAAGAAGTGGTGCCCAGAGACCACCTTTAAGAGCCTGTGACTTTCACAATAAAACAATGTCAAAATCAGAAAGAATAAAAAAAACGACTTATTGAGTAGAACAAGACCAGGACTCAGCAGGTTTATGGTTTTACAGCCCACCATGCATGAAGAGAGACCATCAATGCAGTGGAAAGTGCAGGAACACCTTGATCTGTGACCCCAGTTTTCTGTCAGTCACGTGCAGCTTGCTGGAGTGAAGATGCGGCTGGTGTGAGTTGTCAAATGCAGTCAACACGTAAAAAAGCAGAGCCTGACCACAGACACATCTGGTATATTTAAGGGATGATGCTACTCAGGAACAGCTTTGGGAACACTAGCTCCTCTGAACAACCCTCTGATTGTCAATGGAATCCCTCTGGTGAACAAACCAATATCAAAACACATTTACATAACCACATAACTTGGGTGTCATGGAAATGGTAGCCAAGCTCCAGCTGTGAATGTTTGTCCTCTGAAAATGTCAGAAAACCAAGAACTGTGTTAATAAAAACCATCCCAGGACTGTGTCTAGATGAACTTTTCTGCTGCCACTGGAGGCCGACCAGTGCCCAGGATGACAACCTGGTGGGAATACCAGGGTTTTTTTCTGATGGAAACTAACAACAGTGGTCTGGTTTCAGGTGTGGAGCACCTGTCCACCTTTTTCAGCCAAGTGTCAGTTTCACTGGCAGTCAGAACCATAGACTGTATAATGAGTGGACGCAACGACGTTCGGCTCAAACTGAAGCCTCCGGCAGATGCCCCTACCCCTGGTGTCTGGCTGCAGTATAGGTCATAAGCCCCGACCCCTGGTGTCTGGCTGCAGTATAGGTCATAAGCCCCGCCCCCTGGTGTCTGGCTGCAGTATAGGTCATAAGCCCCGCCTCCCCATGTATTCCAGATATGAGCCTTGAAAACTTAAAAAAATTACAACACCTGGTAGAAACGTTTCTCTCATCTTTACGCTAAGGTGGTATGACGATGTCATCTGGCTGCATGGTGTTCAGGTGTTTTTTTTTCTGAGAAGTTAGTTTCTCATTAGCTATTTGACGTTAAAAACCGCGATATAAGTTTCGTTTTACGATAGTTGACAGCTGCCGTTCGTGAGCAGTTTTTATCGGGGATAAAAGAAACTTCAGGAAAGAGCCAAAAGGAGACTAAACCTTCAGAAGAAGGAGAAATAAATATTTTTATTTCTCTTTTTTATTTGGCTCCACCGGAAATTCTCTACTGCGCAGACTCTGGCTGCACAATGGCGGCTAGAGAAACGGGTTTTTTTGGCCTCAAAAACGTAGAACAGTGACAGGCGGAAGCACGCTGTCCATTCTATATATAGTCATTGGTCAGAACCCAATGAGAGCCACGACTTCTTAGCATAAAATGAACTGATTTAACTTTGATGTAGTTACAATCCACAGGCGTAAACACTCAAACATTACGGCCCAATGAAACCCTATAAGAAACTGATCCTCGCTTGGAAACAAGGGCTGTTATTTCTGATCTTTATTTCCTTGTTGTTGGTCTCACCTGTGTAGCTCGCTAATGGTAATTATGACTGATTCACTTTGACAGCGATGTTGAACTTGATTCAACTATAACACAGACAGCAAACCAGGCAAACAGTCAAGTCTGAAGCAGCTTCACTCTGTGCACGTCTCTTTCAGCACGCCCACTCACTCGCTGGCAGGGTTAAGTCTGTTTAATTTCTGGGTCAACTGATTCTGACATTTTCTTTCTCACATACAGCTGCTCCAGGTGATGTCTGGATAAGTTCAGTGTGCAGTGAATGCCTGAGCGGGGAGAATGTTCCATGACTGCTCTGTATTTCATGGGAGCTCATGCAGGCTTCCTGCAAAGTGAAACCCAAATAAGAAAAGAAAAAAAAAACTACAACATTTAATGCCAGTGTTATCAGAAAGTGAACCATCAACAAGTTTTCTCAGACTTGAACAAACATGTTATCTCAGTATGAAATAAATGAATTATCCAAGCAGATTTAGATCAGCAAGTCTTCTGGGAACTTTTTGTGGCTCCAGGTTGTGCCAGACATGAGTGACTTTAGGCTGAGTCTTCCTTTTGCAGAAGTTCATATTGCTGTTTGTCAACTTGAGATGCAAGAACTTGGTTAGAGCAAGGACTATTCAAATATGAGTATTCTGTAAACTTGGCAATGTGCAAAGATCTGTCTGGAGGGTGAAATCCAACATTTCTTTCCTTGCACAGCCAGGTAGTGTCAGGTGCTGGTAGGTTGCAGGAACAAGTTATAAGCTAAAGAAAAAAAATCCTCTCTGTCCGAAGGTATTAATAAGGACGTAAATCAATGATCAGCCTCATTTTTCTCCAAACTAAGTGATTTACAACAACCAGCCAGTAAGAAACTCACTGACGAGTGATGTTTTTGTGCTCAAAGGATTTGGCTTTAAGAGCTAATACTTTGTCCTAAATCAGCTTTGGTTTTCAAACAGAATTTCAACTTTCATAGCAGAATACTTTTCACAATTACTCTTTGAAGAAAATACTGAGAACTCCATCCATTTTCTCTACCGTCTATCCTGCTATTCAGGGTTGCGGGTGGCTGGAGCCTATCCCAGCTGTCATTGGGCGAGAGGCGGGGTACACCCTGGATTGGTCGCCAGTCAATTGCAGGGCTGACATAGAGACAAACAACCATTCACACACACACACTCACACCTAAGGGCAATTTAGAAAAATCAATTAACCTAACGTGGGCATGTTTTGGGTCTGTGGGAGGAAGCTGGAGTACCCAGAGAGAACCCATGCATGCACGGGGAGAACATGCAAACTCCACGCAGAAAGGCCAACCATGCCCGAACGGGGAATCGAACCTGCGATCTTCTTGCTGTGAGGCTGGAGCGCTACCCGCTGCGCCACCGAGCAGCCCTTACTGAGAACTCTAAATGTCAAAATACTCAGGCAAAAGTTTTCAAAACAGGAAGATAAAAGAAAAGTTACATATAGACTCATGGCTGACTTCAGCATAACTACGGCAAGCTCCAGGTTCCACACAACTTCAAGTACTGCCATTACCACTTTAAAAACCTGCTCTTCGCCCAGAAGTATCCTGGGTCCAGGATAAAATTAATAAAACAGGCGAGGACAGGGTCTATAAGAGGGTGAGACACACACAGACACTGTCACACAAGCACCAAGTCCCAGAGATGACAATTGAGCAGGATTATTCCTGTAAAAACTGAATTTTTAATTAATATGAAGTTCTGCATACTCTACCTTTAAGCAGAAACAGACTATTGTAGATCAATCTTTATGTTGTTAGTCAAGCACCTCAAGTGTTCTGAAACTTTGCAATGATTCTCCCTCCAAGAGTTGATACAACAAATCCATTTGTAATAGAATAAAGCCTAACCAATAGGAGCACAGATCTACTCTCCTCCATGCTGACAGGCTGACTGCAATGCCAGACTTTCCCATGATCTGGGTCCAGTCTGGTCCATCAGAGTTCTGTTGTGGTTTTGCTCATTGCTTCCTCATCTGTCCTTTAATACCTTGTATTTTCCCCTTTAACATCAATATCAGCTTAAAGTCTTTTGTAATACTTGTGGATGAGGGTCTTCATTTTCTCAGATGGTGGCAAAAAGCCAAGAAGAACTGCAGGTTTAAAATCCACCCAGAGTGGCCTAATGATATTGCAGGTCAGAAGACTGAGATAGCCACTCCAGAACTTTCACTTTTATCAGCTTGAAGTCTTTTGTAATACTTGTGGATGAGGGTCTGAATTTTCTCAGATGGTGGCAAAAAGCCAAGAAGAACTGCAGGTTTAAAATCCCCCCAGAGTAGCTTAGTGATATTGCAGGTCAGGAGACTGAGATAGCCACTCCAGAACTTTCACTTTATGCTGCTGTAGCAAATGGCAGGTCGACTTGGCCTTGAGTTTTCGATCGCTGTCATGTTGGAATGTCCAAGTACGTCCCATGCGCAGCTTCTGGGCAAACGATTCAAAAAAGAGTAACACACAGTTGTTTATTAATAAATGGCTTCACCAAAGCACTAATCATGAGTGACGGAAAAGATTTTGTGATATCATTCATATCCTCAGAAAAAAGGTCGAGAAATCATAAATTCTGCCAGGGTATGAAAACATATGAGCACAAATATACCCAGCTGTAATTCTAGAATCAATGATTTTTTTTCTGTTCTTTGTTCATCATGACGATGGGTGGAAGTAAAAGTTAAGGGAAAGTTGGAATTACTTGAAATAGCGACCTGACGTCAGCTGGGACCATTTTGTCAGTGCCCTCTGGAAAAGCCTTCTGTTTGTGACGGATGATGGAGCAACAGTGCATCATCTGGTGTATTCCCAGAGTAATGTTGTTTCAATGTCTACCTCCCTGTGCTGTTAACTGATCTGTGCTGATTCACCATCATACTCCAGCATCCAGCAAAAAAGGAATCCTGGATGTCACTGAACACTTTCTCAGATCCTGATGGAGATGGACCAAGGACAGAATTTCACTGTGATGTAACACATGACAATGCTGATCTGTCTGTCGTCTGATGACACTGTTACACTCACCTTTCTACCTTTAGAGAAATGGTCCACTTGCATTTTGGATTGTTTGGGGTTTATGCACCATTATTTACATTTCCTTTAAATGCTAGCTTTGTGTCTTAGACAGGAATAACTTAGATGTGTTGTCTCTTAAGCATTACTCTTATATCATGGCTATCTTAAATTAATTCCAACAAGTGGGATGAAGCAGAACAGGGCTGATTTTACTGCCAAGTCTTGTTTTAACCTTGAATGAACAGCCCCCTGGAAAGTGGTTTAAATTTACAGTCTCTAATTCCACTCCATAATTCTGGAAATGTTCCTGTCTCGTTGTTGCTCTTTGTAGCTTTGGTTGCTTTTGTTAAATGAATAGTCCCCAAAGTTTGTCAGCCTCCGACTCAGAAAGCCTGGCCCTCCTCACAGAGCAGCTGTATCCTCCTCTTCTCTCTGTCTCTCCTCCGCTCTGAGCCGGAGGAAAGAGCATACTTTATAGTGACAGGCGGAGCGGCCAAATACCAATAGAGAATACATCAGCTTGGCAATTATTGGATTATCTCACGCTGATATCATTACCGCCGAGCATTCACTCCGCTCATTGATTGCATTTTTCAATTTACTTCATCATTAATGTGAGTGGCTGAACTGAACAATCTCCTGATGAGTCCAGGGCTCAGTCGATAAGTCCCGCCCCTCAGGTGCTTGTCAAACCCTGCATGTCAGTGGATGTATGTGCAGCAAACAAAATTCAGTTACTGAACCAGAAATACTCAGTTTGCAGCAGTGGTGATACTTCTAAAACCACAAACAACATGCAACATGACAGAAAGAGTTTTTCTGGCTCAGTTATGAACAAGTCTGTAGAGAATAGTTATCAAGTTTGTATCCAAAAAAGAGGAATAGGATTTTATTTTGAAGTCTTTCAATTGTCCACAAGTTCAAATGCAGAGGGACTGCATATTAACAAACTCTGAGCAGACTCTAGTACATTGTATCAAATGGTAACATATTCTCTAGTTTACACATTTTTTTTATACACACTACAAAGAAAAAAGTCGCCACCTAAAAGGCTCAAACCAGCGCATGTCCAGGCCCATCTGAAGTTTGCCAGTGACCATTTGGATGATCCAGAGGAGGAATGGGAGAAGGTCATGTGGTCTGATGAGACAAAAATAGGGCTTTTTGGTCTAAGATCCACTCGCTGTGTTTGGAGGAAGAAGAAGGATGAGTACAACCCAAGCAGCAACCTCCGGTCTGAAAAAATGAGACAACGCAGAAGTGCTAAAAAGCTGCTGTTCCTCCAGTGACCGCTTGAGGCTGGCCCCAGAAGCACCGGAAGTCCTGTACAAGCAGACGGGAAAAAGGCCATTTTCAGAGCTGAAATCAGCGTATTTAAAGCCTGGTACAAACTCTGTCTCCCGTCTGGATCACTAACTTTGCTAACAGCACACACTGTGAGGGGGGTGAATTTTTTTCTAACTCTGCCGTTTGGAAGATATTAGGATCAAGAGCTTACCCAACCAGAGCCACAGCTCAGATCACGTGACTGACGGGCGCCCAATAGCTGTGAGTTTGGGCACTCGTTACTCGTCCCATTTCCAATATGGCCGTGCCCGTCGTTTAGCCTCAAAACAGAGCTGCAGTAACAGACGGGTGACGTCACGGAGACTACGTCCATGTTTTATACAGTCTATGGTACAACCCCAAGAACACCATCCCAACCGTGAAGCATGGTGGTGAAAACATCCTTCTTTTGGGATGCTTCTAAGCAAAGGGGACAGAACGGCTGCACTGCATTGAGGGGAGGATGGATGAAGCCATGTGTCACAAAATCTTGGCACACAGCCTCATTCCTTCAGTTAAAGCACTGAAGATGGGTTGTGGCTGGGTCTTCCAGCATGTCAATAACCCAATAATAATCAATAACAAAATAAAGAGTGGCTCCATAAGAAGCATCTCAAGGTCCTGGAGTGGCCTTACCAGTCTCCAGACTTGAACCCGACACAAAATCTTTGGAGGGAGCTGAAAGTCCATATTGCCCAGCAACAGCCCTAAAACCTGAAGGATGTGGAGAAGATCTATATGGTGGAATGGGCTGAAATCTCTGCTGCAGTGTGTGCAAACGTGGTCAAGAACTACAGGAAATGTCTGATCTCTGTAATTGCAAACCAAGGTTTCTGTACCACCGTGCATGCGTGGGTTCTCTCCGGGTACTCCAGCTTCCTCCCACAGTCCAAAAACATGCTCACGTTAGGTTAATTAATTATTCTAAATTGCCCGTAGGTGTGAGTGTGTGCGTGAATGGTTGTTTGTCTTTATGTCAGCCCTGCGATTGATTGGCGACCAATCCAGGGTGTACCCCGCCTCTCGCCCAATGACAGCTGGGATAGGCTCCAGCCACCCGCAACCCTGAATAGCAGGATAGACGGTTAAGAAAACGGATGGATGGATGGATGGGTTTCTGTACCAAACATTCCGTTCTGTTTTTCTGATGAATCAAATACTTATGTCATGCAATAAAATGCACAATAATTATCTAAAAATCATAAAATGTGATTTTCTGGATTTTTGTTTTAGATTCTGTCTCTCACAGTTGAAGTGTTCATACAAATTGCAGACCTCTGAATGCTTTGTAGGAGGGAATACCTGCAAATCTAAATGTACATACTTAATATTTCATGCCTACATTTGAATTTTTATCCGACACGTTTACCTATTGTTGTTCTTTTCCTGCAATATAACACTTTTGAAAGGAAGTAGCTGTCACTAAGTTCCCCTCGGGATCAATAAAATATCTCTGAGTCACCTCACCTCATCATGTGTATCCTCAAGGATGTTCTTCATACAAAAAATAGAGGAACAAATTATGTGTATGTGTCTTTTCTTTTTTTTATTTTTCTCTTTTATCATATAATAGTCAATTATAACAGCAAATCTAATTCTGCTAAGCTCTGAAAACTCAGTTAGTGACACATTGTATAACTCTGGCTCCAAACTTTTACTCACTCCCACTGTGAGTTTAAAATATTTAAGATGGGGACTATCAAATGGTGAAGACATTAGATGATGTGTCAATTACTAGTGGGTCAATGACAAAAAGAGGGTCTAAAAGTGTATTTTTAAAAAGTTCTTTGAAAATGGATAAAAAACATATTTCTGAGAGAAGAATTATGTTTTCTAACAGATTTCAGTAGATGACCAACATTTCAAAGTTTTTAGGTTCATTATTTTTTAGTATTTTTAATTTGAGCACCCAAAAATGTCAGGTGGTGCAACCAAATATATGAAAATATATTTATATGTTCCTGTTATTTTTTCTGTGTGAAATTATTGGCAAGTATCTCTCAAGTGTCTGTAGTGACTCATACATTTTCATTTTGTGTGTTTCCTTTCTTTTATTTGTGAATAAGATAAATAATTTGATGTTAAAATAACATTTCACATTATTACATTGGTTGTACCACCTGACATGGAAATTGTTCCAGTCACCAATGAAGTGAAAAAACCTTTTTTATCAGTATTTCAGAGAAATCGACAAACTTTTCCACTCGGTCACAAATGTCATTTGGGCTCCTCTGGCTGATGCAGTTTCCTGTTTCCTGTTTTATTCTCTTCACTTCAAAATAAAAGTCTAATGTTACGGTTGCACCACCCTGACATTTGACAAGGTGAAAATTACGGGACAAAAGTTTTTTAAATTTCTCAACAGCTTTAAAATTCTTTTCATTTGCAAAGAATTTTTTATTTAAAAAGGTTCAAGCATAAAATAATGCCACTGTATTTTTTATTATCATATACAATAACTGACATTCAATTTTTAGAGTTTAATTACTGTGGATACTTGTCAGGACGGTTGCACCACCTGACATTTTGGGGGTTTGAGGAACCAAAACACAAAAAAACATGTTATATTTTAATAGTTTAAAGATATGTTCAAATAACACAGGTTTCATAGAATAAAGAAATACATGTGATGAAATATTCAATTCATGATGGAAGGAAATATTGCACTCAGACACAAAAAAAGGGGACGTCACGTCATTGACCCTAGTATGTTTATGTGTGGTGGACTTGGAAAGTTTGGTTCTATTTAAGTTCAGAATACACATTTTATCTTATACAAGTACACGAAATGTGAAGACCAGTTGAAAATTGCTCTAATTTACATTTTGCACTGTTGGATGTCATAAGGTTATAAGTAGAGTTTCAAAATGCAAAAAGAAGAACTGGGAGAGAGACAAAAAAAAAAAAAAGAATGAGTAATTGATTGCAAACAACAATTAAGGGTAAATGTTCTTAACCAAATGATTAAAAGTTTCAGATCAAAGCCTTTAAAAGACAAAATCCACTCAAAAATGTCAATTCAAGGTTATTCTGTCAAGTGTTCACACTATCATGACCTCCTGAAGGTTAAGTCTGCAAGATTTTGAACAGTAGTGTTAATAATTTCAATCGAGCTAAAAGTGAGATTGACTGCTTTATGTTGGGATTTTTTATTTTTCATCTAGACTGACATCCCAATATTGTCACGCCTGACTGACAAATTCCACCATCTTATATTTTCTGCCTTTAGTTTGGCACACTTGAGTATGACTTTTTCAGCACTTTAAAAAAAAAGTCCTCTTCAAAAGAACATCGCTCCACTGTTATGATCTCTGAAAAATGACCACGACTGCTGAGGTTACAGGCTCAGAATCCACCGTTTCATCAGCTCCTTCATCTTGGCTCATCTACAAATCTCCAAGCAGAGAAATATGGCCGAGGTTTGGACGTGAAGCTCTTTACCCGCCCGCTCAGTGAACAAAGCTGCCAGAATCTTCTCTCTTTATTTCCCTAATGCATTGCAGGGCACTGTTACAGAAATGTGCAATATCCCTGTCATTGCTCTGAGCCTCACACTGCACAAAGCTGAGCTCCAATCCAAAAGCAGCAGCAAGTGCATACAAGATGATTCACAGAAACAGATATGAGACTGAAGGAATAATTTAAACTTATGTTGCTTTGTTTTATTACAGAGTTCCAGGAGCAGCACATGTGTGAGTTAAGAAGGGTTTTATGTACAGTATGTCTTGTATGTTATGCTTTGTGCTGGCTCCACATATAAACATTATTTGGCCTGTATGGAAGATTCCCTGTTTATGAGAAATAAACTTTGTGCATCTAGTATGTGACTTGAGGTAACAACAGATAAGGTTGCATCTTGCTGGGTTAATGATAGAAAAACTATAGCAAAAATTGCAGGACAATTGTTTTTCCTCCATCCCTGTGTAGGGAGTTGGAGATTTTAGAGAGCCACAAAATATCATCCATTGTCTTATAAGAAACAAGAGTTTTCTTGATTCTTCAATCCATGGAAAACAAGTGGAACAAACTGAAGCTGCAGGACCAGCCAAGCTCAACGTTGACTGCTGCAATGGTTGCACAATAAAGTTGATGGTAACTGATAAAACTTGTCTAAGTTTAGCCTCTTACATCCCAATTCTAGCTGATATACTACACTATGTTTCTAAGCTTGTAACTGAAGAACCATAAAATCAAAATTCATCAGTGACACCTCATTTGAAAAACCAAAATCTCTAGTTTAAGGAAATGTCATGTTTTCGATATGTGGTTAAAGTCCACATCAGGATAAATGCAGCTAAAACACTGTTTATCTCTTTCTTTTTTTATAGCCATTGTTCAAAACATTAACTTCAAGATATAAGGCATCAACCACATCACTTTTACACCTTGTCATCAATAAATTTGAGCTTTTTGGGTAATAATTGTTGGAGTTGTAGACTTTTTAGTCTTAGCTGACCAAACACCAGGCAGAGTTGTACTCACTGTCCAAGTGTTGTCCAAAGACTCTGTGAAAATAAAACCAGCTCCGTCTAGAGCTCATTGTCCACTTTTTATCAACTTTGCTCTCTTTGTGAAAAGTTTCTCCAAAAATCATGAAATTTTAGTTTCTAGTCACGGACTGCGCCTCCTCTGTTGCACACATGAATGTGAAGCAAGACACATGGCACTAAAAAGTGACAAATGTGAAGGTCGTGTAAATGATCATAACGGCAACAGCTGGCCTGGGTGATTGGTTACTGTGCGCATGATCGACAGAACTGATAACCAATAAACAACCCTCTAATAGAGCTATAACACAAGACGACATTGTGCTATTGGCCAGTCAAGCATGGAGTCCTTGTTGCCTATCACAAGCTGTCCTGGGATAAAAACTCAACATAAACGATGAGGTCACCTCTGTCTCGCAGCTAGAGCCCTAAGGTAAAAAAAACACCCAGTTTTGTCAGATTCACATTAAGGAGGAAATGTTATAAAACTGTAAAGCTGCTGTTACTGATGAGAACAGATATGTTAGACAAACAATAGACTTTACAGGAGAAATTTCACCACTTGGAATAATTTGATGGAAAAAAAAGAGACCTACATGATGACAGAGCCTCCATTGTTCTTTGGGTATGGTAGAATTATTAGTGCAGACAAATGGCTTGAAACAGAACTATTTCTGTAAAGTATAGCAGCAAACACAGGTCTTAAAAAATGAAGGGAGGTGCAAAGACCTGCAGTTCCCAGTGCGGCCACCAGAGACTGGTCACTAAAGACGAGGAATCCACATTCATAGCACTGTTTTACATCAGGTTGTGTCATACACCCACTATTCTGAGAGCCTGAGTGCATTTACACTGACAGTATGAAAAACTGTTGTGCACTCTCCTTTCTCAGCTGGTGCACTCAAAGTGGTCAAAAAGTTGAATGTGGAATGCTGGACAACTTCTATCCTTAATGCTTGCCATATGGGCAACCATCAACCAAAGGGTGGTTAATGGCTGAAACTGATGAGTAACAGAACACTGAAGTTCAAAGCAGCAGTTTTTGATTTGAGGGAAAACTGCCCCGCAAGAATTTGTGCTCTGCTCTAGTATGTGGGTCAATGACGTGACGTCCCTTTTTTGTGTCCGAGTGTAATATTTCCTTCCATCATGAATTGAGTATTTCATCACGAGTATTTCTTTATTCTATGAAACCTGTGTTATTTGAACACATCTTTAAACTATCAAAATATAACATGTTTTTTTGTGTTTTGGTTCCTCAAACCCCCAAAATGTCAGGTGGTGCAACCGTCCTGACAAGTATCCACAGTAATTAAACTCTAAAAATTGAATGTCAGTTATTGTAAATGGAAATTAAAAATACAGTGGCATTATTTTATGCTTGAACCTTTTTAAATAAAACATTCTTTGCAAATAAAAATGATTTTAAAGCTGTTGAGCAATGTAAAAAACTTTTGTCCCGTAATTTTCACCTTGTCAAATGTCAGGGTGGTGCAACCGTAACATTAGACTTTTATTTTAAAGTGAAGAGAATAAAACAGGAAACAGGAAACTGCATCAGCCAGAGGAGCCCAAATGACATTTGTGACTAAGTGGAAAAGTTTGTAGATTTCTCTGAAATACTGATAAAAAAGGTTTTTTCCACTTCATTGGTGACTGGAACAATTTCCATGTCAGGTGGAACAACCAATGTAATAATGTGAAATGTTATTTTAACATAAAACTATTTATCTTATTCACAAATAAAAGAAATGAAACACACAAAATGAAAATGTATGAGTCACTACAGACACTTGAGAGATACTTGCCAATAATTTCACACAGAAAAAATAACAGGAACATATAAATATATTTTCATATATTTGGTTGCGCCACCTGACATTTTTGGGTGCTCAAATTAAAAATACGAAAAAATAATGAACCTAAAATATTTGAAATGTTGGTCAACTACTGGAATCTGTTAGAAAACATAATTCTTCTCTCAGAAATATGTTTTTTATCCATTTTCAAAGAACTTTTTAAAAATACATATTTGGACCCTCTTTTTGTCATTGACCCATATACATCGTGTACAGAGTGTGTTTCATGTACATAGACAATACAGAATATACAGTCAGTAATCTTATAGATTTAAAAAAAAAAGAATGTGATGTTTTAGGACTTACATTTTTACTGTCTAAATTACAATGGTATGGGATCAGAGGAACAGCAGATAACTGGCTCAGCAGTTACCTGGATAAAAGACATCAATACATACAAATCAACAATAACAAGTCTGACATGTTATAGGTCATGTAGCTATGGGGTCCCACAAGGATCAGTGCTGGGTCTTAAATTGTTTATATTGCACATAAATGACATTTGTAATATTTCAAAGCTTTTTAATTCCATTTTGTTTGCTGTTGGCACAAACGATAAAGGATTTAGATGCTTTGACACAACAAACTATCTCTAAGTGTTAACAAAACTAAATATATGATAAATGTTTGGAAGTCAGAAAAATAATACTAAGGTAATAGTTATGATATATATTGAGGTAGAATGAGTTTATGAGAGTAAATTCTTGGGAATTGTCATTGATCACAAACTGTTGAAAACCTCATGTTGATTGCATTAAAACTAAAATATTAAAGTCAGTTGCTTTATTGTGTAAACTTAAAGATATTCATAATTTAAATTCATTATATATGTGGTGTTGCTCATTCATACTGCCATACATTAATTACTGGTGGAAGTTTGGGGTAAAGCTTATGAAACCATCATATATCCATTTTTTTCTTTCCTTTTTGCTTTTAAAGAAAGTGATCAGGCTCATTAACTGAGCTGAGTATTGGGAACCAACACACAAATTATTCATAAGTTTACAGGCACTAAAATTTTATGAACTTGTTGATCTGAGAATAGCTGCATTTACAGTGCCTATAAAAAGTATTCACTCCCTTGGATGTTTTACCCTTTTATTGCTTAAGTAAATCAGTTATACTCATCATGTTTTGGCTTTTGTAACAAAAAAAGTCAAAAAATCCTTGTTTATGTCAAATTGAAAACTCATTTCTACAAAGTAATGACAAATAAATAAAAAAATGCACCATTAAATAAGCAATTGCATCAAAATTCATCCCTTTCAAGTCAGTACTTTGTAGATGCACCTTTGGCTGCAATCACAGCATTGAGTCTGTGTAGACAGGTCTCAGTGAGACTTTTACACCTGGACGCTGCAATTTTACACCATTCTTCCTTCTAAACTGTTCAAGCTCTGAAAGGCTGCATGGGGATCAGGTGTGAACAGCCCTTTTTAGGTCCAGCCACAAATTCACTATGGGATTGAGGTCTGGGCTTTGACTTGGTCACTCCAGAACATTCACCTTGTTGTGTTCAAACCATTTCTGTGGAGCTTTAGCCGTTTGCTTTGGGTCATTGTGCTGCTGGGAAATGAATCTTCGCCCAAACCTTAGCTCTTTAGCGGATGGAATAAGATTCTCCTCCAGGATTTTAGGATATTTTGCATTTTACCATCCACTTTTTCAAGCCTTCCAGCGCCTGAGCTGAGAAACACCCCCACAGCATGATGCTGCACCTCCATGCTTCACAGTGGGGAGGGTGTGCTTGTGCTGATGTACAGTGTTTGGTGTCTGCACATTGTCCAATGACCAAAAAGCTCCTCTTTGGTTTCATCAGACCAAAGGACCTTCCTCCACTTGGTGATTCTCTAACATGCCTTTTGGCAAACTCTAGTCAAAACTTCATATTCTTCAACAGTGGCTTTCTCATTACCACTCTCCCATGAAGCTTTGACTGGTGAAGAACCGCGGCAACAGTTGTTGTGTGCACAGTCTGTCCCATCATCTCAGCTGCTGTAGCTTGTAACTCCTTCAGAGTAGTCACAGGTGTCCTGTAGCCTCTCTCACTGGTCGTCTTCTTGCACGGTCACTCAGTTTGTGAGGACAGCCTGACCTTGGCAGAATACACATGTGCCATATTCCTGCCATTTCTCGATGATGGATTTAACTGAGGTCCAGGGTATATTTAATACCTTTGACATTTTTTTGTATCCATCCCCTGAATGAAACTTTTCACTAACCTTTTCTCTGATTTACTTGGAGTTTTCTGTTGTCTTGATGCTGCAATGGTAGCTAGGAATGCTGATTGTTTTTATACTACAATCACTTCAGACAAAGTCACTGCATTCGGGTGATCTTCATTCCACTAATTATGAGACCACTAGCACCAATTGACTGGACTTCTGTTAGATAAGGACAGTTACTTTAAAGGGGGTTAATATTTATGCAATCACTTATTTTATGTTACATACTTAGGTTTTGACATTTCTTTGGTCACAAAAGGCAAATTATGTTGAGCATGATAAATTTACAAAAGCAGTAAAAGGGTAAAACATCCAAGGGGGCGGATATTTTTTTATAGTTGAAAGTATTAAATAAAATGTTGATGGGCTGTCTTCAAAGATTGTTTAAGATTAGAGAGAGTATATGGGTCAATGAGGTGACGTCCCTTTTTTGTGTCCGAGTGCAATATTTCCTTCCATCATGAATTGAGTATTTCATCACATGTATTTCTTTATTCTATGAAACCTGTGTTATTTGAACACATCTTTAAACTATTAAAATATAACATGTTTTTTGTGTTTTGATTCCTCAAACCCCCAAAATGTCAGGTGGTGCAACCGTCCTGACAAGTATCCACAGTAATTAAACTCTAAAAATTGAATGTCAGTTATTGTAAATGGAAATTAAAAATACAGTGGCATTATTTTATGCTTGAACCTTTTTAAAGAAAACATTCTTTGCAAATAAAAAGAATTTTAAAGCTGTTGAGAAATTTAAAAAACTTTTGTCCCGTAATTTTCACCTTGTCAAATGTCAGGGTGGTGCAACCGTAACATTAGACTTTTATTTTAAAGTGAAGAGAAGAAAACAGGAAATGTTATTTTAACATCAAATTATTTATCTTATTCACAAATAAAAGAAATGAAACACACAAAATGAAAATGTATGAGTCACTACAGAAACTTGAGAGATACTTGCCAATAATTTCACACAGAAAAAATAACAGGAACATATAAATATATTTTCATATATTTGGTTGCACCACCTGACATTTTTGGGTGCTCAAATTAAAAATACTAAAAAATAATGAACCTTAAAACTTTGAAATGTTGGTCAACTACTGAAATCCGTTAGAAAACTTAATTCTTCTCTCAGAAATATGTTCTTATCCATTTTCAAAGAACTTTTAAAAATTATGTTTTTAGACCCTCTTTTTGTCATTGACCCCTATATGAACTGGGGAAGTTGTATAATCAAAGAAACAAAAAGTAAAGCAATTGACAAATTATGATGAGTTTCAGTTTTGGAGTTTGTGTGTGGAATTATTTAGGTGCAGTCTGCCTCAAAATCCAACAAATGACATCACTGAGATTTCATGTACTTTTCATACAGTGTTTGGCATTTAATCTTTAATGCCAAACACTGTGTTAAACACAGCGTCTTCATCACATCATTATATAATCCATTTGGAAACACGATAAGTATAGATTAATTTACAGAAGACAACAAATGATGAAAAACATATACAGTTGTGCCTAAAAGTTTACGCCCTCTCCAGCAGAATTTTCTGATTTTTTGGCCTTTTCTCAGACAATTTGAATGGTCACACAAAAACCATTGTCACCCATGGTCAGAGGCTGGGTGAAGACATTTATTAACAAATAAGTGTGTTTACTCTTTTTAAATCATAATGACAACAGAAATTTAAAAAATGACCCTGTTCATTTTTTTATACACACACACACATACACACACACACACACACACACACACACACACACACACACACACACACACACACACACACACACACACACAATGATTACAAGCAAGCAGATCACAGGTGAGGATGGTTACCTTTAGGAGACATTCAGACACATGTGTGTTCACTTTTGTGCATTTATCAGGCCAAAACCACCACAGTTGTGTAAACTTCTTAACAGGGTCATTTTTCAAGTTTCTGTTGTTATTATGATCTTAAAAGAGTAAACCTTTTTTTTTTCAACAAATGTCTTCACCCAACCACTAACCATGAGTGACTGAAAGGATTTTATGTTGTCATTCATATTTTCTGAGAAAAGGCCAAAAAATCAGAAATTCTGCTGGGGGTGTAAACTTTTGGTCACAACTGTACTTTCAGTAATTCACATTCCATTGAAAACATTAAGTCAAAACAACGTTACATCTTTCATCTTGACTTAAAATGTGAACAAAACAAGGAATCAATTTGCTAATCCGTGTTTAATATCTCACAGTTACAGACACACAACAGCACTTAGAGAAGGGGGGGGGGGCACATTCCCTCCCTACAAACTTTTTGATAACCTAGTTGAACCAAACACAAACAACTGGAGGTGATTAGAGTCCATTCAACAGGCAGTTGACAGATCTCAGCCGGGCTCCTCAGTGGGGGATATGAGAGAGCATTGATTGATAAGACTAACAACCACTTTGTGTCCTGAACAGTGTCTTTGATCAGAAGGATACAGAGTTCTCTTAATGATGCTCCTCTGTGATGCATGACTCTCCCCTCTGGGTTTCCAGCTTCACAAACAGAGATCATGTTTGATCCAACAAAAGGGTCTTTAAGCTGGCCACCAGTCTCTGTGATCTTCAGGTCAAAGTCAACATCTAGCCCTGCAGTCCATGCTCACAAATCCTCTCCTGTCCCAGCAGGAACTTCCAAAGTGCTGTCTGTTTTCACACATCAACAAGTCCCCACAGCAAACACAAAGCTGCAGAGAGTGTGTGGCAGTAACAGGGTTGTTTCACCTGCAGACTAAAGCTGTGTTTACTCTGGAAAAAGAAGCACATTTTCTGCACCCAGTTTGTGCAAGTCCAGCTGAACAAAACTGGGGTTCTGGACTATGCAAATAGAGCACCATCATGCTGGGTTCATAGTGTCAGTTCAGTTTGTTTCCCCCCTTCTTCTCCACCAACTGTGTCTGAACAGACTGTTCTTCTACTTCTAGAAACTTCAGCCTGATCAGTGTTTGTGAGGAGAACTTCTAAGCTGTGATCAGTATTTTGCATTATCAGGATTTCAGCATCAGTTTGAGCTGTGGAGAAATCCCTGTTCAAATTCACAGTGAAGTTAGGATCAGCAATTCACTGTGCAGTCCTCTGAGGTTTGGTTTCTTGAAATTCAAATAAGAACTGAAAAAGTGATATTTTCTTATCCAACTGGTGTTGCCAGATGAGAAATTTAGAATTATCATCCCAGAGACTCAAAATAATCATATTTCTGGGGAAATAATTGTTCACCTTCCATAACCAAAATAATGATTTTGTGTTGTGCAATAGTCAAATGCTGTCACCCTGCTTCAACCAGAATTGTTTTTCACTGCCCACATCAGCGACAAATGATCAGCAGCTCCAACTTAGCTTGTGTTACAATTAGGGCTGAAAGATTTATCATTTTCTGATCAAAATCGCAATTTCAGACATCATGATCATGTGATCGCCAAAGCTGTGATATATTTTTTGCTCCTGACTTAACCAGGATTTGTTTTGTCAGCTGTTTCACACACACATACGTGTTGAGTATTAAACTGTCGGGAAAGATCCTATAGGATTGTTGAATTATGTTTTTTTTTCTTATTCCTAGTTTTTTTTAATTGTTTTGTATTTTATTTTATTTTTTTGACTTAACACAGTTAAGGATCTTTTGCACTGAATTGTTTTTAAAATTTTGGAGTCTAAGTTGGCTCCTTTTATTCTCCAATTGTTATAACTAAAAATACGATCGAAAAGTCCGTTTAAAAATAGCAAGAACTGTATTTAAAAGTCACACTCTGTGGAGGTGTTGGACTCAGGGTTTTGAGAAAAGTCAAATGTTGACAATTTATCTCAAAATCTTCATTTTTTTTCAGAACTTTGCTTATTATGTAATAATATTGTCTTAAGTTCTCATAAATCTTAGAATTTTGACTTTTTACACTAAAATTTCAACTTTTTATCTCAAATGTTGCCCTTATTTCAAAAAGTTGATGTTTTAGCTCAAAATATGACTTTTTATCTTAGACTTTTCTCTTCATGTTAACATGTTGACCTTAAATGTGAAAGTTTAGACTTTCTTCACATAATGTTGAATGGATTTCTTAAAATTTGGCTTTTTTTAATCTCAGAATTTTGTCTTTATTTCTCAAAAGTTCCACTTTTTATCTCAAAAGAGCTACCCTTTCTAGAAGCTAGAAATAATTCTTACCTTCGGTTTACATCCTTGCATTAGAGTAAAAGCTTTTAATGTTTCGATAGTTTGATATTATTTTCTGTAATGTCACCGTACATTGTGAAAAACTTCACTGAAACTTGATTTGAAGAAAATCATGAATGGAATTGAAATCTCAATATCTGCCAGAAAAATCGCAATCAGATCTTTTTTTTAAATTGTTCAACTCTAGTTACAATCATGAGTCCCTTTTCAACAGAGAATTGGTAGGAACTGTCAAAAAAAATCAGAGGTAAATTTATAATAACTCTTTATCACTGTTTCCTAAGGTACCCCATTTTTGGCCAGTTTAAAAAAAAGAAAAGAAAAACTTGGCTTTTTTCAGATTTTTTTTTTTTTTTACCTTAACCCTAACCCATATTCAGTCAAGATTTTCGAGCTTTAAAAAAAAAACTCAAAATCTTGCGATAAGAAGTTGAAATTCTAAGACAAAAAGTTGATTTTGGTCAATTTTGAGAAAACTCAGTCAAATAAATTTAAAAAAAAAAAAAAAAAGTTACAATTTTAGGATAAGAAGTCAAAATGATGACTTTACTTCACAACTTTGAGATAAATGTTGAAGTTTGAGATAAACTCAAAATTTTGAGAAAAATGTCAAAATTTCAAGAGAAAAAAATTCACATTTTGAGATAAAAAGTTTTTTTTCTCATCTCATCAATTTTGCCCCTTATCTCAAAAATTTGGCTCTACATGGACACAAACAAAATTTCAACAAATCAAGTTTTTCTTTTTACATACTTTTATCTGGCTGTAATGGGCTCCTATATTTTCTATCTTTTGTCTTCTGAAGTTTTCTGCCTGCACTGTATGATCAACCTTTGTGTCGGTGCTAGGACTTTTCCTCTTTCCTTGTTTCTTTTAGATTTTCTGTGGTTTTCTAAAACTGTTATTTTGACCACCAGCTCTGTGTTGCATCACTGACAGACGTCTTAACAGTCAGACTCAGTCACTCTTTTCTAGATTTCTGGTGGTGATGCTGCTTACTTGTGCCCTGTTCCATTGCCCTCCTCTTTGCCTCTCATTCATCACCCTCGTCCTCTTCAGCTGCGCTCATTTTCATCAATCCACTTCCTGACTGAGCTGTCATGGAGCATGATTGGCTGTCAGTCATATTCTCTGTTCTGAGACAAACATTACTCTCATATCTCATGCCTCAACCAGCTGGGGTTGGCTGGAAACGTCACGTGATAAAAGATGCTTCTAAGTTTCACAAACATCTGCCAATCAGACTGGGAAAGGCCGATCGTGACCACACGTCAACAAAACGGTCATATTATCATACTGAGGGCCAGATTATCAAACAAATGTGATAATTATCAAACATCTGGCACTCCTCTATCTCACTGGCAGATTGCACCCTTCCCTATTACATGAATAAAAGTCACTTGGATTTACTTTGATATGAAACATGACGTCTATCGTCATTTTAAGGTATTTATTTCTGTGCAGTAGATTAATGAACCAAAAAAATAATCATAATAAAAAAGAAAAAAGTTTGGCTCTGAACAGGTCTAAGGATCTGGTAACACATTTTCATATAAGAATGTCTAAAAGCTGACAGTGCTTGGCTTACAGATATGAATAAAGACGAAAAATGTGTGTTCACTCCAAAAAACGTGTTCACTATGAGCTTCAGTCTTTTTCATGTTTGCATATGACTGAGCAGATGATTAGGAAGATCCTCTCGTTTGTGATGGTAAAATCGACATTTGCCATTTTTTCCTTTCTTTCCTTTGAGCAGATGACTCCGCAGATGACCCGCTCTAAGGAAGAGTGGCTGATGGGATACTTGTGACATAATTGCGGTCTATTATGGTCAGTGGAACGGCATTTCCTGCTGCTATTATGTACAGTTAATCCAGAATCACACTCAGTTCTTTTTAGTTCTCATTTAAAACCAAACCCTGCTGCCTGCTTAGAGATCTCTCTTTCCATCTCTCTCTCTCTCTGTTTCAGTCATCCCCTCTTTAATGCATGCCGTCCACTTCTTTTCTTTAACACATCAATATACTATTGTGCAGCGCTGCCATTTCTGACGTAAATTATCTTCCCAAATGGGGATGTGAGGCCCTCTGCCTCCCTGCACAATCCTTTATTGATCGTTCAGTCTCATAAAAGCAGAACGGCTGAGCGCGGAAAAATAATGAAAGAGAGAGACAGAGAGACAGACGGACAGAGTGAGAGACAGCAGCACGTCTGTGCTGACAGAGAGACATTCGACAAAAATCAAAGGTTAACCTGTGCTCTCTATTTTATTTCAGAGTCTACCAAACACTCACGTATAACTGCTTTAAGCTTTTGGGAAAATAGTCTCCCTCCCTTCACAGGTTAACACAGTTGTTTCATTACATTGACAAAGAAAAATGGCACTAAATGGATCTACACCATAGCATGGGACTGGTGCTCTGATACTTTAAAATGTGCCGTGATATCTTCTTATCTGACTTTGTGGTAGTTTTGGAATATTTGCTGTCTCTTTTTGAACAACGAGAGGAGAAAACTTTCAGCTCAGGAGTTCATTTAAGTGTGTCAATTTTGTCAATTTTGCAAAGTAAACAGAGGGAAGAAGAGAATCCCCAAACTTCAAGCAGAGCCTGTCAGAGTCTTTTCAGGCTGACAAACAGTATCAGGGAACTGATGTATAGAAGTGAAAGCTTTAATCATCACCAGCATTAGACAATGTTATTTATAAAAGTGTAATTGGCCATCATAGTTGTTATTTTAACAGTCTGATTAAATGCAAACACTAACATGTACAAACAGTCCTGAAAGAAACTGCAAGGGTAATCACTTTGAAGTGGACTGTAGCTCCCCCCTCTGGCTGGAGGACCATGGTGCAAACTGTGGTGATGAAATGAAACATATTTTTTTGAAAGATGAAATCAGATTGGATCTTAACAAAACTTTTCTGTGCTCAAGATGACTCTCAGGTTTGAATAGATCACTTCAGAAACACTGCTGCATGTGGACAGGAATAAACATTAACACAAACGGCTTAACCTGTGTTATGGCCTTTAGCCCCTGTATAAGCCTATAGCCTGTGTTTTAGCCTTTAGCTCGTGTTTTAGCCTTTAATCAGTGTTTTAGACTTTAGATTGTATTTTAGGCTTCAGCTCGTGCTCTATCACTCTCCCATTTATCTTTCTTCTGCTCTTTTGTCCCTTTTCTGTCAGACGATCCAGCCTCTGTTTTCACTATTGCTACAAAATGAATCACGTAAATCATTTTCAGCAGAGAAAGCACAGATCTCTCGTTTTTCCTCACTGCTTAACTTCATCAGCCTGTGTGGCGTTGTCACAGTAACTACAGCATTTCATCAACCAGTCTGTTGTTGGTTGTTACTAATATATGGTTGTTAGTGATATAGATATGAGATTTTTTTCCAATCAATTAGGGAGTCCCTTTAACTGTAAACATCAACATTGAAAAAAAGTGCCTAAAACTTGTATTTAGAAGTTCAGCATTGCAAATGTTGCATGTTGCAGCAATGTTCTTCAAACAGCACCCCACATTTAAAAGTGATATTTGACTGATACTTAACACGACTTTCTTTTTCAAACTCGTACATATGTATTGAATGATTCAGTCATCACCAAATCCATTTGAATTGAAAAACGCTGCTTCCCGTCCGTAATATTGATATGCCACTAAAATGTGATCAATTGCGATTGATGAACTACAAAGTCACCAATTAATTAGATTATTTCATTAATCCAGTCTCACCCTCAACCCTCAACATTTGCTCTGTTATGGGAGAAATCCAACCTATATAATCCAGTTTGGGATGAAGTCTAAAAGCACAAGAAGTTGCTGGCTAGCTCTCTCCAAAGTTTTACAAGAGTGAAGTCTTTCTTCCATTAGGTACATCCGTGTCATGTTTTGATGCCGCTGTTATTTTCGCCTCAACCTGGAAGCACTATTTTAGACCAGCCCTGGAGTTGCTCGGTGCTCTGCAAAAGATACGTGTGAGGTCTATTTTGGATGGAGATGCTAGGCGTTCCCCTCAAGCTGCTGGAGTGGATGAGAGACCAGGAAGTGAGACATAGAAACAAAAAAACTGAATCCAATAAGCCTTCTAAATAAAACACCACAGGTACATATCATATATAGCAACATGTCAATGCATTACATACACAGCTGAGTCAAGTGCAAAGGCACAAACTTACAGCAGAACCTGAGCAGAAAAGCTGTGCAGGATCAGAGATGGTGTGGAAGGAAAGTTGTGGTGTTTTTTTATAGGTGTGAGGTTGTGTGTTTGTGTGTGTGTGTGTGCGTGCGCGCGCGTACACACTGGGGGTACAGAAGTGCAGCAAAACAGGGTTGTATACTCTATGTGTAGGGTTGTGTTCATGTCGGATGCTCATAAGCTATTCTTGTGGGAATAACTGTGTTCCATGTAAAGTAAAAAAACACATTAGAATAAGACAAAGACAAATGTTCATCCATCATCCAACCAATAATGGTGGCTTTAAATGAGTGAGTGAGTGAGTGAGTGAGTGAGTGACTGTATAGAAGCCCATTTCCCCAAGTAAAACATATAAAAATGAAAAAACTGAACTGGCTGACACTTTTTTATGCACATCAAGTCAAAATTTTGAGAGAAAAAAACTCTAAATTTATGGGAAAGAAGTGAAATTTGAACTTTTTTGTTAACATTTTGTCTGTTCATATCTTATTCGAACTTTTTTCTCATAATTGTAGCACTGAAATATCAAATTTTTAAGGTAATTATCTCAAAATTTTGACTTTTATCTCATCATTTTTGCTTTTAATCCATAGTTTTGACTTTTGTCTCATAATTTTGATTTTTTTTTTTTTTTCAAAAATTTGACTTTTTTTCCTCATAGCTTTTACTTTATTAGTTTGAAATTTTTTGCTACATCACAAATTTTGACTACTCAAAGATTTGACTTTTGTCTCAAAACTGACTTTTTTTCTCACATTTTGACTTTTGTCCCATAATCTTAACTTTCTCTCAAAAATTTGACTTAAAGGTAGAGTTTGCTGAATTTTCCTAAAAAATGAAATATTAGGTGTTCTTAAAAAATATAGTCCTGCTCAATTGTCATCTCTGGCCCTGTTATGGGTAGTGACCATAGACTGTATAATGAGTGGACGTAACAACGTTCAGCTCAAACTGAAGCCTCCAGCAGATGCCCCGCCCCCTGGTGTCTGGCTGCAGTATAGGTCATAAGCCCCGCCCCCCCATGTATTCCAGATATGAGCCGGGAAAACTTTAAAAAATTACGATACCTGGTAGAAACGTTTCTCTCATCTTTACGCTAGGGTGGTATGACAATGTCATTTGGCTGCATGGTGTTCAGGTGTTTTTTTTCCTGAGAAGTTAATTTCTCATTAGTTTTTGGACGTTAAAAACCGAGATATAAGTTTTGTTTCACTATAGTTGACAGCTGCCGTTCGTGAGTAGTTTTTATCCGGGATATAAGAAACTTCGAGAAAGAGCCAAAAGGAGACTAAACCTTCTGAAGAAGAAGAAATAAATATTTTTATTTCTCTTTTTTACTTGGCTCCACCGGAAATTCTCTACTGCGCAGACTCTGGCTGCACAATTGCGGCTAGAGAAACGGGGTTTTTGGGCTTCAAAATCATAGAACCGTGACAGGCGGAAGCACGCTGTCCATTCTATATACAGTCAATGGTAGTGACCAGCCAACCACAGCGCACCCAGTGCCAAAGTGACCTCATATGTTGATGATAGCGAGTCGGAGAAGCTATCCTGAGCAGCTACGATATCAGCCATAACACAGAGGAAGGATGTCTAACTTCTTGCTTGTTTTGCACGTCACTTTGAACAAAAGCGTCTGCTAAATAAAATTGTAGAATTGTAGAATTGTCAACAAAACAAACAAATAAAACTGCAGCTATGGATTCAAAACCAACTCTCAAAATCATCTTTTTGGTTTCTATTATACATCAAAATCCAGCCTTGTGCTTAATCAATGCTAATGCACCTTAAGGAAGTTGGTGTTTGAGTGACCAGTACACAAGACAGTAAATTCAGTCTCTACATCCAGAGACACAGAAGTCTCTGAGCACCTGATGTCAGAACATGGAGTCCTTCTTAATCCCCTCAGATCTTCGCTGCTGTCAAAGAGTCCAATGATCGTCCATCATTCCCCGTCAGCAGAGCGGCCTCTGGATCTGTCCTTCGATGACATCATCACAGCTTCAGACAGCACAGTTCCCCTTTAAGTGATGTGACTCATTATTCCTCAAAACAAGCAAGGGAAATAATGTGGAAATGGAAATTAAAAACAAACAGAGGGGATGCCTGAGCAATCGTTCCAACCGGCCGCTGCCAGAACAAACTCCCCCGAGGGAAAGTGCTCCTAATCAGACCCATTGTTCACAGCCGCTTCAGCACTGTGCAGTGAGCATCATGACTCCTCTATAAACATGCTGAAAATATGACCCACGCATTCCATGAAAACAGAGCTTTAGAACACGAGGACTCTGCTTTTTATTGGCTATTGTGTACCATACAATTCTACATAAACAGCAGGGTTAAAGCCAAATGAAGGTTTCGGGTTGTCAATGAACCCTAAGATGAAATATTGACCAGGGGACCAGATTAAGGGTCCACAAGCATCTTATTCAGTTTCTTCTGTGAATGTTTCCAAGATCCTTGAGCCCAATTTCATTCAATTTACCCAAATGTCCAGAAGATGACACTCTTTAAATAAAGTCTTAAAGTTTGATTTGAGCCAAATCACTTATTGTGTGCATCAGCCAAAGAGTCAGATGTCATGTTCTATCATCTATTACTATCTTATCACAACACAGAGCTCAAATCCATGTGTAATTTTACTGCTAGATGCAACTTTGTCTATTAAAACTTTGCTATATTCACTTGTTCATGCTCCAGACTATTGTTTTGTTGGTCAGTGAGAGAACTGATCAACACTCTAATAAGTTTATTTTGAAATTCCACAGAAGGCTTAGTCCATGGTATCAGCTGTGCTGGTTGAAAAGTTCATGCATGTTATTTGAAGAGTTATCATTGAGATTATCAGCGCCAAAATAAGTTATTTCTAAATGTTAGCTCTCAGATTCCCGTTTGAGTTAGACTGGACTGGATTGATTTACAGCAAGTCAAAGTCCTGATGACAACACACACAGCCCGGCAAATCTGTGTTTTCACCCGCTGAAAACAAGTTAAGGTAATTTTTTTGTAGTAATGGTGGAACCAGGAGATAGACTGACTATAAGAAAAAGGACAGGAGAGCAGAAAGAAGCTAAACAGGGGAGTGATGAAGCATAAAAAAATGGCTAAAATGTGCTTAAGGCTTAGGTATGAACTAAATGCTTAAAACATGCAAGAGGCTAAAATACAAGCTAAATGCTAAAACACAAGATAAAGGCTAAAATATGCTTGAGGCTAAAATTCTAAATAAGGGCTGAAACATGATCTAGAGCTAATGACCAAAATAAATGTTAAAAGACAAGCTAAAGGCTAAAACATGGGCTAATGGCTTAAGTATGAACTAAAGGTTAAAATACAGGCTTAAGGCTTAAGTACAAATTAAATGCTAAATTACAAGATAAAGCATGAGCTAAAGGCTGAAGTACAAACCAAATACTTAGGTACACATGAAAGGGTAACGTAAGAGCTTAAGGCAAACAAAGGCTGGAGGCTTAAGTACATAGTACTGTAGTAACAGTGCAAAGCTGTTTGTGTTAATGTTCATTCTTGTCTACATGCAGCAGTTATTCTGCAGTGATCTGTTCAAACCTGAGAGTCTGTCAATAAAATGAAGAGCTGATTTATGTTTGCTTTGCTTTGTAGATGAGCACTGGCAGGAAGTCCTTTCCAGAAAGTCCTCACAGTTTCTTTAAAGAAATGTGTTCAGTTAGCTTTACTTTACTGGAAGCTCAGATTTACTCTGTTCATAACTTCTATACGTGTTACAGTGCAGTCTGCAGAAACAAAACCAAGCACAACCCGAAAGCAACACTCTCATGTTAAATCTGACTGAGGGTGACACTTTAATTAATGAGCACCCAGAAATACACAGCACAGGCAGCAGGGATGGGGGTGGGGGGTGGGGGGGATACATGCATGTGCTTCATCACGGTAGAAGGACACACAGAAAGCATCTGTGTGGAACTTTAGTGGTAGCATTAAAAGCAGCTCTCAGGCCCCATGTCCACGCTCTGCACTCACACATGTACGTTCTCATGAGGATGACTGACACTTTACAACAACTAATTAGTTTTGCATGAGTGGGAGAAAAATGCGTTATAAAGAAAAGAAACTGTCTCAAAGACACAACAGAAACTGTCATAGCATGACAGGGGACACAGTCAGATACATCAAGAAGGTGCATGTGTGTGTTTTAAAAGTATCTTGAAAGTTTAGTAAAGTTTTATATGTGCTAATCTAAGCAGTCCTGAGGGTATCTATCTGTGAATCTACTTTGTTGGAAAAATCAGAAAGTAAGAATATTACTGCTCAGAGTCTGGACTGCAGTAAAGTGGATGCTATGTATGACAAATACAAAAAAAGCGAGGGTCACCGACGACGAGAGTGTCACAACTTTCCGAGAAATTCTAGGAGACTTACACAAGTAAGATGATCGTCACCACACGTGTCCCCCCCCCTCTTTGTGCGTGATATCACGGGAGGGTTCTGGCCAGTACTCATGATGTTGTGACTAGTGTGTACAGACGAAACATGTAACCGTATAAAGACCATTTTAAAGTTTAACAAACCTTAAATCTCCATCACACAAGCACCTAAAGATACCACACATTTTAAAAAACATGGTTTACGTTAACCTGGAAAACTTCAAGAAGTTTTCAGGGGTTTTGTTTGAATATGAACGCCTAAAATAACAAAATCAAACTAACAAATTGAAAATAAATCCAGAGATTCCCAAACCAAAAAGGGAAACAGAAAGACAGGAAGTCTAAACTCAACCCAGAGTGACCATATCCTAATCACCAAAATTAAAGACCATCTACTGGGCCACATGGGGATCCTGCAAAAACACCCAAAGATCCTCAAAGACAAACAAAATAGCCTCATAACACAAACATTTATTGAAAAAATTCCTTTTCCATTTGAAGTAAACATTTCCTATTATTTAGACATAAGTAATTAATAGAAGCCCAGTTTTGTAAAACAAAATTTAAAAACGAAAAACTGACTTGGTTGCTATTTTTTTGCCAACATTAAGTACGTTTTTTTGTTTTTATCATAACTTCAACTATTGAACTCCAAATTTTAAATCTATTCCCTCCAAATTTTGTCTTTTTTATCGCAACATTTTGGCCTTAAATCTAGTTTTTTTTTATAGATAGAATTCAACACACAGCCAAGATTTCAGTTTTATTCTTTTAGATGGTGGAAATGGACTTCCACATTAAGACCTCACCAGATGTTTAATACATGGGTCAATGACGTGACGCCCTTTTTTGTGTCCGAGTGCAATATTTCCTTCCATCATGAATTGAGTATTTCATCACATGTATTTCTTTATTCTTACTTTGGACACAATAAACTTGTGTAGAAATTTGATAATTTTATTTTGTACAAAAAAACACAAAACCAAGGAGTTTGGGGGTTTTACAGTCCACCACGTTGGCAGGACTGTTCATAGGTGTCATATTAAACTCTAAAAATTGAATGTCAGTTATTGTAAATGGAAATAAAAAATACAGTGGCATTATTTTATGCTTGAACCTTTTTAAAAAAAACATTCTTTGCAAATAAAAAGAATTTTAAAGCTGTTGAGAAATTTAAAAAACTTTTGTCCCGTAATTTTCACCTTGTCAAATATCAGGGTGGTGCAACCGTAACATTAGACTTTTATTTTAAAGTGAAGAGAATAAAACAGGAAACATGAAACTGCATCAGCCAGAGGACCCCAAATGACATTTGTGACCAAGTGGAAAAGTTTGTAGATTTCTCTGAAATACTGATAAAAAAGGTTTTTTCACTTCATTGGTGACTGGAACAATTTCCATGTCAGGTGGTACAACCAATGTAATAATGACTTTACAATAAAATTGTAGTTTAATAAATAGAATAAGTGTTTATTTTGAAATGAAACACACAAAATGAAAATGTATGAGTCACTACAGACACTTGAGAGATACTTGCCAATAATTTCACACAGAAAAAATAACAGGAACATATAAATATATTTTCATATATTTGGTTGCGCCACCTGACATTTTTGGGTGCTCAAATTTAAAATACTAAAAAAATTATGAACCTAAAATCTTAGAAATGTTGGTCAATACTGAAGTCTGTTAGAAAAACATAATTCTTCTCTCAGAAATATGTTTTTATCCATTTTCAAAAAAAAATAAGTTTTTAGACCCTATTTTTGTCATTGACCTATATGTGTATATATATATTTAATGCCTTTAAGTTTTAAAGCTGACACTAAGGTTCCAGCTTTACTGCCAGCACATGGTGCCCCTCACACAAAAAGAAGAGTACTCCCGTGTATCTGCAGTTTGTTTATAAAAGTGCATTTTCTGAGAGCACAGTTTAAGCCATCAGAGCATGTTCTTGTGGTTGGTCTGTTGTAATTATGCCAGTGGCCCAGTGAAGATCTTTATTATAAATACCAATGGTCTGTAGAACAAGCTGAGAAAAACCCAAAACATTTTGGGGACTTAAAGAAAAGCTGGACATGTTTGGGAAAAAAAGGATGTTTGGTCACTCCACTTAAAGAGCCACACGAGGAGCATAACTACAGAATTAAGCAAGAGACATTAAAGCATAAACAAAAAAACACAAGTGAAAATACACACAAACATAGCACGGAAAGTAGACAGAAAACTGTGTTACTGTTAAAGGAAATGACAGGACAAAAGTATAGCTTTTATTTGAATAAATGACAGCACACTCTCAGAGGAGGAAATGCCTGAAAGATCCCTCAGTGACTTTCATCAGTGGACTAACAGTATCCCTCTTAAATTTCCCTACAGGACTTGTCTGATAAAGCGTTTCTTATCTTTATTCTCCTTAAAAGTTGAAAAGAAGTCATCTTATAATCAGGGTCATCTTTTATTCAGGACAATGTGATATTTCACTCCAGACCAAGGTGGAGGAATGACAAACTGTCCCTCTCCCTTTCCCTCTCTCTCTCCTTGTGGCTAAAAACTAAAGAATGGAGCAAAAAATCTCGCTCAGCACAGAAGAGAGCCAAAAATTCACTTCAGCTGATATCTGAAGCGGCTCACAGTTATCTCTGACAGAGAAAAACACTTATGGAATGACTTTCAGAAACGCTGCTCCGACCTCACTCCGCTGTTTGTCTGCCAGCTGATAAGATTCACCTGATACTGTGATGTATTTCTTTACTGCATGATGTATTTCACACAATCCTGCTACAATATATCTCCTAAAGTGCCTACAAAGTTAAAAGATAATGTGTTCTTTATGGAAAAATGGAAAATGAAGAGGGGAAATAAGAATGAGA
>RPOG01001848.1:49073-91694 GCA_008086565.1 Thalassoma bifasciatum
AGCTAACTTTACCCTGCATACTACTGGTAAACATCCGAGCAGGGAATTTCTACTTTTTTCTTGTCATTTCAGCTCTAATCTTGATATTGCATTTGCCTTTATTCTTCAAATTTCAACTTTTATGTCGACTTTATCTTCGATAGTTCCACTTTTTTCTTGTCACTTTAACTATGATCTAGATTCGCCCCAAATTATTTTCTCCATCAAAACTGGCCCCATTCTGCTTCCATACACCCTCAAAATGGAGGGTTAACACAAGAATACATCAGCAAACAGGAGAACCCAGGTAAAACATGAATCCTATTACATGGACTAAACAGGCTTTATAAACAGCGTATTCACAAGTGAAACTTTGAACATAACTCGGTCTGGGCTGGGTTATGAGCTCAAAACACTTTGGTATGATGATCTGGTCTGGGTATAAGAGATCAGTATTCCCGAATACCTACATCTTACACTTCAATCCCAACACTTTCAGCTTGTTTTTCCCTCCTACTTAGCTCTTCACTGCCCAGCAATAAAACCAAATATCATTTCATGTTCTTGTTGTTTTCAAACTTCATTTTACAAAAGACAGAGAAAGGGGATCAGGCAAGCTTACACCAGGCAGTACAGACCAAAAACCATTGCCAGTGAAGTACACAGATTTGAGGGCTCACAGCTCCCAAAGCAACCAGCTGTCCAAACGCAGGAGTCCCTCCAGCTCCGAGTGCTGCAGCTGCCTCAGCAGGGAGAGCTCCGGATGGTGCCAGCAGACAGTTAGGAGTGCCTGAAGCTTTTCCCAAATACATCTGAGAAATTAAAAGTCACCAAGGCTTCAGCGGAGCTATTACATTTCTTCTTATTTCTGTTAACAGTGGGGAAATCCCTTTTACCCCTGTGAGTCTAACATTTTCAACAAGGCAGGAACTGGTGACCTCTGACCCCTGACATATACTGACAATTAACCTCTTATATGTTGTTGCTGATCCATAAACCATTTGACTTTGCTGAAGTATAAGGGTCAATGACGTGACGTCCCCTTTTTTGTGTCCGAGTGCAATATTTCCTTCCATCATGAATTGAGTATTTCATCACATGTATTTCTTTATTCTATGAAACCTGTGTTATTTGAACACATCTTTAAACTATTAAAATATAACATGTTTTTTTGGGTTTCGGTTCCTCAAACCCCCAAAATGTCAGGTGGTGCAACCGTCCTGACAAGTATCCACAGTAATTAAACTCTAAAAATTGAATGTCAGTTATTGTAAATGGAAATTAAAAATACAATGGCATTATTTTATGCTTGAACCTTTTTAAATAAAACATTCTTTGCAAATAAAAAGAATTTTAAAGCTGTTGAGAAATTTAAAAAACTTTTGTCCCGTAATTTTCACCTTGTCAAATGTCAGGGTGGTGCAACCGTAACATTAGACTTTTATTTTACAGTGAAGAGAATAAAACAGGAAACAGGAAACTGCATCAGCCAGAGGAGCCCAAATGACATTTGTGACCAAGTGGAAAAGTTTGTAGATTTCTCTGAAATACTGATAAAAAAGGTTTTTTCACTTCATTGGTGACTGGAACAATTTCCATGTCAGGTGGAACAACCAATGTAATAATGTGAAATGTTATTTTAACATAAGATTATTCATCTTATTCACAAAAAAAAACAAATGAAACACACAAAATGAAAATGTATGAGTCACTACAGACACTTGAGAGATACTTGCCAATAATTTCACACAGAAAAAATAACAGGAACATATAAATATATTTTCATATATTTGGTTGCACCACCTGACATTTTTGGGTGCTCAAATTAAAAAATACTAAAAAATAATGAACCTAAAAACTTTGAAATGTTGGTCAACTACTGAAATCTGTTAGAAAACATAATTCTTCTCTCAGAAATATGTTTTTATCCATTTTCAAAGAACTTTTTAAAAATATGTTTTAGACCCTCTTTTTGTCATTGACCCATAAACAGAAACTACTTTGTCAACTTTACAATGCTTTACTGCATTTAAAAGCTTAGTTTCTTCACATTTCACTCACTAAGTTTGTTTTACAGTTTTCTCCAAGAACAAAAAATGTAAATAATGAAAGAATCTGATAGCGATTACAACAACTGGGACGTCCTATCTGTTTGAAGTCATTATGTCACATTCATGGCCTGTACCCTGAATATTCACTCTCCTTTCCACCAGAGGAATCCAGAGTTCAAACATATCAAAAGTGTTGTTTCATCAAATTATTCCAAGTGGTGAAATTTCTCCTGTAAAGTCTGTTGTTTGTCTGTCTGTGGAGTCAGCTCTGTGCACTCATTGTGAATCTGGCAAAGCTTGGTGTGCTTGTTTTCCTTGGTGTTCTAGACAGACAAAAGTGACCTAATCTTTCCATGAGGAATTCTCATACCAGGACAGCCTGTAAGAGACAACAAGCGCTCCCTGCTTGACTGGCCATAGTGCACAGTGCTCTTGTGTAATAACTCTACTAAAGGATTGTTTCTTTGTTAGCAGAACTGTCAATCACATGTTCGGTTAGCTAATTACCTTACCCTTCAAACAAAGCCAGCTGTAGCCATTTATATCATTTGCGTGACTATTTCCTGCCACGCATCTTCATTCACATTCAGGTGTGCAACAGAAGAGGCAGAATCCAAGAGTGGGAGGTACTGTTTCATGATTTTTTGTATGAGGAGAGCAAAGTTGACTAAAAAGGGGGCACTGAGCACTGACAAAGCTGGTTTTGCTTGTATAAAGTCCTCAGACAAGAGCACGGACAGTGAGTTCAGCTCTGCCTGGTGTTTGGTCACCAGAGACTAAAAACTCTACAACTTCAAGGTTTTACCTAGAAAGCTCAAATTTCACGGTTTCGACTGTTTCAAGGTGTAGAAGTGATATGGTGGAATTCTTATGTCTGAAATGAAGCATATTGAAGTTACTGAATTCAAAATGACTGTTAAAAACAAAGAGGGCAAAAAGTATTTGGCTGCATACTTAAATTTTTCAAATGAGGTATCACTGATGAATTTTAGCCTTTAGCGTGGTATAGGGCTGAACGGTTTTAGAGAAAGATCTAATTGTGATTTTTCTGGCAGATATAGCGATTTCATTTCGATTCACAATTTTCTTTAAATCAAACTTTAGTGAAATTTTCACAATGTACAGTAACGTTTACAAACTTGACAGAAAATTACATCGTACAATTGAAACATCAAAAGCTTTTACTCTAATGCGAGGATAAAAATAAAAACTAAGAACTGTTTCTGACTTTGAGATAAAAGGTCAATACTTTAATATGAAAAGTGAACATTTTGAGAAATAAAGACAAAATTCTAAGACAAAAAGTCAATAACGTCCAGAGTCTAAGAAATCAATTTAACATTATGTGAAAAAAGTCCAAACTTTCTCATTAAAGGTCAAAATTTTAAGACGACAAGTCTAAGATAAAAAGTGTACGTTTTGAAATAAAGGCAATGTTTAAAATAAAAAGTTGAAATTTTGATATAAAAAGTCAAAACTCTAAGATTTAAGTCAAAATTATACGAAATAAATACAAAATTATAGCATAAAAGGCAAAAGAAAATAAAACAGAAGATTTTTAGATAAATAGTTGAATTTTGACTTTTCTCAATACCCCGAGTCTAACACCTATTCCTGTTGTTTCTAAACCAGACTTCTGAATTGTATTTTTAATTATAAGAACTGAAGAACAAAAAGAGCTATGTTTGACTCTTATCTTTTGAAATAATGTAGTGCAAATGTTCTCAGACTGTGTCAAGTTACTTAAATAAAATACAAAACAATTTAAAACAAAATTCAGCAATCCCAAGGAAAAAATGATTTTTCCCAACAGTCTCACACTCAAGCCATGTGTGTGTGTGTGAAACAACTGACACAACAGATCCTGGTTCAGTCAGGAGCAAAAAAAAAAAATCGCAGCTTTAGCGATCACATGATCAGGAGGTTTGAAATTGCGATTTGTTCAGCCCTCGTGTGGTATATAGTCCAGAATTAGGTGTGATGTAAGGAGTTAAACCGCCATCTGGCTCTTAGGAGTAAAGTTCAGAGCTACAAAGTCCACCACAAACGGGCTGTATGCTTGAAACAAAGCAGACTACAGCAGATCGTTCACTCTGCTGAAAAGCTGATTGGCTGTAATCTGTAATGCTTCCTAGACTCGAATGTCTCCAGGACCCTGAACTGAGCAAGAAAGTTTGGAGCTGACCAGAACTTTCTGAGACCCATGTCTTCAGCAGCACTTCTGTTGAACATCCGGACTAAATCACCACAACACAATGATCTGCCTGCTCCTTACACCACAGTTTTTCTATATGAAATTAAAGTAAAAAGCTTTCATTGTGTTTCCCCTGTGCTATTTTTTTCATGCAACAAATTATATATTTTAAATCACAGTAGAATTTCAAATTGAATATTTTTTCCTTCATTTGTTTTTATTCCTCCCAAATGTCATCAGACTCAGGAAATCCACTTTGGAGAAGAGCTAAGTGTGTGTTTGCTGAACGTGTGTGTGTGTGTGTGACAGAGGCAGGGATTGTGTGTGCTCTCCATTCGTGTCACACAATCCATCACCGGCGTCCCTTCTTGCGGGCGGATCACTGCGGGTTACAGTCGCGCTCCCTAAGCATTGTGGGAGCTTGATGTATGTGCTGTCGACCAGCAGTTAATGAAACAGCAGCTACAGCAGCCGGCCTCCTTCCTACTCCTCCCTCCCTCCCTCGTCCTGCTCCTCCTCTCTTTGCCTCTTCACTTTCTCAGTCTTTTATCTTAAAGCTAAAGTCTTGCAGGATGTAAAAAACAGTCAAATTTGTCTGCAGGGAGTCTCATCTTTCTGCTGACTGTTAAATGATATCCTGATGGCTCCCTTTTAGGCCACACTGTTCTCTAAGGCCAACTTCTCATAATCTGTATGCTAAACCTCCATACTGCTGCAAGTGAGGTTCCAGCGTAAATTGAGTTATACATTACAAACATGACAAGCTATAACCTTTACAAAATGAGCCCTTAAAATTCTACAGTGTGTATTGTTAATCCACAGAGGTCATCCATTCTCCTTGTGAACTGAACCAATATAAAAAATCTTCAAATCTTTTCTGGAATCATTATTTCTAGAACATGTTATTGGGGGTAAGAAAACTAAAACTATATTCCCTTCAGTCAATCTGTAACATTAGCTCACTGCACGACTACACTGTAAAACCTAAGTAAGTTTTTTTGGGTCATGTGTTATAATTACTGAGTTATTCAAATCTGCTGTTCTTGACAGTTTTTCTGAAATAACAGTTACTCAAGGAGATGGTAAAAACCTTCTAATTGATCTTGAAAAAATCTCAAATCTAGAAATATGCCAGATTAATTTACAGCAAGACCCTACGACAACATCACCCCAGCTGATAAAGTTCAGCAGTGAGAAGAGAGATCTGTGTTTTTCTGTGCTGAAAACCATTTGGTTGTGATGGTGGAAAAAGGAGCTGGACTGTCCAACAGAAAAGAGACAGAAGAGCAGAAGAAAGACAAACTAAAAAATATAAATTAAAATCCAGATTTGTAGTATTCAGGCTAGACAAAGTGCATTTATAACCAAGTTTAGACTGTATAAAATAAGTTAAAACACAGATTTCTAGCATTGAGGCCAGTCAAAGTGCATTTATAACCAAGTTTAGACTGTGTACAATAGGTTAAAACCCAGATTTCTAGAATAGAGGCCAGTCAAAGTACATTCAGTACCAAGTTAAGATTGTATAAAATAGGTTAAAACACAGATTTCTAGCATTAAGGCCAGTCAAAGTGCATTTGAAACCAAGTTTAGATTGTATAAAATAAGTTAAAACCCAGATTTGTAGCATTGAGGCCAGTCAAAGTACATTCAGTACCTAGTTTAGCCCGTGATAGGGCACAGGCTAAAGGCTAAAACATAAACTTGAGACTTAAACACAGGCGAAATGCTAAAACACAGGCTTAGCTGTGTACATATACACAGCAACGCAAAAAAAAAAGAAGTAAGACGTGAAATAAGTAAAAAGAAAAAAATTACTGGAAGAAATACACATATTTGCAGGCTGGTTCAAAAAGTACTTCAGCATGAATAGCTAATTTTGCTAACAGTGTACACTGAATGCAGGGGTGAGGTTACAACTCTACAGTTTAAAAGATTTGAGATATCGAGTTTACCAAGCTCACTTGACTTACAGACCCTTACCCTATGGATGTTTCTGAGAAGGCTTTAAGCCCATTCTATTTTCGATATGGCTCCTGCCAATGATTTTCTCCAGAACTTTGTATCAGAAACAGATGTGTGATGTCATGGAGACCCATTCATTAAATGGTCTGGTTAATTCCTGTTTGAGTTGATGTTTAGGGAGATAGAAATGTATAATTTTTGTGTATATCCCATGAGCACTCTGGCCAATAGCATTTAACAAAGAAATAGAAGAAGAGGAAACAGTGACAGGGACCTTCCATAAAAGTGAAAACCTTTGACTGAGTGTCAGAAACTAAAGACCAAAGCTGCCTCCACCTGCTGCTTTTTTGTCTTGGCTCTATTTCGTCTTACACTTGTCGCGACAGAAACTGCAAAACTTGCATTTGGTTACCAACATGGGAAACATTTTTACATGAAGTTAATTTTATGGACCACATATAGAGCCCCCCCTGGTGGATTAACTACTTCTGTCAGCCTGCAGTACTGCACTGTAAGATCTGGATTCTGGAAAGATTGAGTTCAGCCAAAAATGGCAGCAAAGTTTGTATTCCTTTGCTGGAGAAATTTACTTGTATATTCATGAATAACATTTTACATTGGAAGAGATTTGAAGCAGTTTTTCTCATTCCTAGAAAGGCGAAGCTATAGCTACGCCCTTGCTTTAAAACCACAACTTTGTGTGAAATTCATCCTCAAACTGCTTATGATTTGCCTTTCAGGTCTTTTCTTTTTTATAGAAGGTATAGTATGCAGGATTTTCCGAAAAAATTAAATGTCAACAGCTACGACTGTTAGCCATGCTATTGGCTACGATTGGTGGCAGTGAGCATGTGCCGCTGCTGGCACTGAGCTACAGAGAAGGGAGCCCAGTTTTTATATTGTTTATAAATAACACTTTTGCATATTATACCTTTGATATATCCTAATGTGTGTGCATTGGTCACTTTATAAGAGATTGTAGAGCCCTGTCAGACACCTTTATTTGGTATAAACTGGAAGAATGCATTGTTGTAACTCCACTATCTTACTCTGCTTGTTGTTTATGTTTTATACTTGAAATAAGAGGAAAATATATGTATATAAAAAGTAACAGTTGTTAAAAAAATGGCAACCTTTATATCCTATTTTGGAAGTGCTGTTGTAGTACCTGCACTCCTGAAGGCAGGAGAGGAAAAGCAGGTTTCTCCTCCTTGCTGCTCTAATGAATATGAGTCTAAATAAAAGCAGGCTAAAGGGCTGGAGGAGGAGGGGTCTTGCTTCTAATGGGTTATCAGGGGATATGCTGTTTACTCCACCTGCCATCCACTTTCTCCTTTCTCCACCCTCCCTCGCCCACGAGAGCAGCAGATAACCACAGATACAGGCAGAGATGGATGGAGGGTCCCAGTGAAAAAAAAAAGAACACAGGGGACTTAGTGAGAAGAATCCGAGCACTGAAGACAAACTTTTAAAGCATAGACAGAGGAGGAGACCAGGAGGATTCAACTGCTGCTGTGAGAGGAAAGATTCAAAGAAATCCAGATTCCTGCCATGTATGAGACTTTCAAACATGTATGAGAATATCTGTGACACTCGCTGAAGGGGAAATTTCCCAGATGTAGTTTGACCTGCAGTTTGAGGTCATGGAGGCACATTAATTATCTACAAGATCCAGCTCACAATCAGGATGGTTTCTTGCTAATCAAATAACACGTACTGTCCTTGGGGTTTTGTCTGCAGCTTGAATGTACCTGTGGTCAACTTTCCCTTCATCAATCAAATGTGTTAAAGAGCATATTGCAGGTTAAAAGCAACAGTTATGCAAATCATGGGACGATAACTTAAAAATACAACTTAAAGAATTCTTGAAAAACACAGAGTCTTTGGGGACATTTTAGTCTGTTTGAGTTTACTTCCACATTGAATACTGTCATTTGAGCGTGATGTCACAGAGGGGAGTCCTGCTGGTTCTGCCTCTGCTTAACATTAATAAACATGGATCAGACAGTCACCCCTGTCAACGTAGACAAAGAAAATCTATATTCCTATTAACTTGAAGGCCCTCAGGATTATGATGATGAAACTTTTAGACAATATGAGCAGGAACAGGGCAGGATTAGTAGGAATAACTGGCAAAGGAGAGCAGTGAGCTGTGGTGTGAGGAGAACCAGAGGAGAACAGTGAGAGTCATTGTGAGCGAGTGCTGTTAGAGATATGTTGCTTAATATTGTGTTCACATCAGCGACTTTAAAGTTTGGCATCAGAAACAATAACTTAATAAGCAAGCACTTATCAAAACCATCAGTTGTAAGAGACTACGTTGTAAAAACACCTAATCTGAACTACATTTTGCCGTATTGTGTGTGAGAGAAAAAGAGATGAAAGAAGCAGCAGTGTTTTTATATTTTATTCCTAATGCAGCTCAGTGCTCATGATATTTAGATAGCAAATCAATTTATTAAGTCAAAGGTGCAGTATGTTCCTGATGTTAAGAGTAGAATAAGTTTTACAGTGTAGTCTGTACTTACAAGATGCCCTGAAAGACTTGTAGTTCTCAGCTCACATTTCTGTCGGGCTGAATTTCTGACGAATCCGTTTACATCTGCCATGGGGAGCAAGGCTAAGAGTTGCTGCCGCCGGTGAAACTGCAGGTGCCTGTATTAATGGGACCCATAGACTGTTTAGACAAAGTGTCTGTGACGTCACATGTCTGTTTCTGAAACAGAGTTTTGAAGCACAATGGCTGGTACAGTCTCATTGGATAACAAGTAGATTTTAAGTCTCTACACAAACAGCTAAGGCTGAATGGTTTTAGAAAAAGATCTAATTGCAGTTTTTCTGACTGATATAGCGATTTCAATTCGATTCACGGTTTTCTTTAAATCAAACTTAAGTGAAATTTTCACAAGTTACAGTAGCATTTACAAACTTGACAGAAAACTACACCAAACCATTGAAACATCAAAAGCTACTACTGTAATGCAAGGATGAAAATAAAACTGGAGGTAAGAATTGTTTGCGACTTTGAGATAAAAGGTCAATATTTTAACATGAAAAGTGGAAATTTTGAAAAATAAAGACAAAGTTCAAAGACAAAAGTCAATAACTTCCAGAGTTTAAGAAATCAATTTAACATTATGTGAAAAAAGTGCAAACTTTCTCATTTAGGGTCAAAATTTTAAGATGACAAAAGTCTAAGACAAAAAGTCTACATTTTGAAACACAGGCAGTGTTTGAGATAAAAAGTTGAAATTTTGATATAAAAAGTCAAAATTATATAAAAATAAATACTAAATTATGGAATAAAAGGAAAAAAGAATTAAAGGAAGATTTTTAGATAAATGGTTGAATGTTGACTTTTATCGAATCCCAGAGTCCAACACCTATTCTTGTTATTAGAACAGATCCTGGGTCAGTAAGGAGCAGGAGAAAATCGCAGCTTTAGTGATCACATGATCACGATGTTTGAAATCACGATTTCGATCAGGAAACGATAAATCATTCAGCCCTACTAAAAGCTTTAGGCTGCCCGTCAGTCATGTGATCTGAGCTCTGCCTCTGAGAGGGCAGACTCTTAATATCTGAAATGCAGAGTCAGAAAATAATCATCCCTTACAGTGTGTGTCATTAAAGGAATTAGCAATTCACAAGGCAGATATTTTTGGAAACATGTTCAGTTCTTGTGTGAAAACTGCTTTTTTGGCCTTGGGTGTCTGTGCCTAATGATACTTCCAGGGTCAGCGAACAGCAGATTTTAGTACTTCAGCATCATCTCATATTTTCAGACTGGAGGTTGGTGCTTGATGGGAACACACCTGCCATCACTCTCACCTAGACCTGGCTCCAGAATCTCATCCTGAACTTCATCATTTCATCAGGCACATAGTCTTCCTGCCACTGCAGACTGTCGCTTTTTTTTTTTTTTTTTTTGTGAAAAACAGAAATAAAGTCCTGTCTGTTCAGCTGCACAAAATGAACTGGAACATGAAAGCCAACTCCATCTCTCTTCCTGTTGGGGAAAGAGTGGACTCACTGTCTTGTTCAAGTAGTATTAATGCATCCAGCTGGAACAAAATATTTAACTTTTCTCAGGGGCGAATCTGGAAAAATATTTATGAAAGGAGAATAGAGGGGCAGTCAAGACCTAAGTGTGAGAATATGTCAGAAATCTATGTGTTGGATGACCTCAATATTAAGTTGATCATACTCTCTAAACCCAAAAAGAGAACCCTCTACCAAAGGCCACAAAGTAGCTTCATAACCCGAACATTTATTTAAAAAAACTCACTCCACATTTCAAGTGAAACATTTGAGTAATGGCAACATAAAAAATGTACCAATGTGGCCATTTTATTTGCCAATTGAAAATATAAAAATGAAAGACTGGCTTTGTTAAGATTTCTCTCTTTTTTGGCACAAATGAAGTAAAAAAATTTGAGATAAGAAGGCAATATTTCAACCTTTGCCCCGTTATTTGGACTATTTATCTCAAAATTGTGCCTTTTATCCCAGAATTTTAATATCTCATACTGACTTTTATCTCATAACTCTGACATTTTCATCCCAAGATTTTGACTTTAAGTCAACATTTTACTTTTTAGCTCCAAATTCCAATGTATTTCTCATAACTTTGACTTACCTCAGAGTCAGTCAGTGAATTTCTATCATCTTAAACGCAGCCTCACAACTCTTTTAGGTCTTCATAATTCTTCCATTTCTTTACAGATGGTTTATTTTTTTCCCCTCACTCTAACTGTGTTGCTCAAAACTCTGCTTCTGCATGCCCCTGTGTTTGAGTCAAAACTGCTGTGGGGATGGATGCTGGAGATGGGGGGGTGGTAATGTCACATCATCTCATTCACTGCAGTTGGTTATTTATGGATGTGTCCAATGAGATTCAATTTTTCTTTGACTTGAATTTTTATAACAAGGGTGGCAACAGGGGTGGCAAGGCTTTGTTTTAGGCAGGCAGCTGCCAACGTGTAGATCTGCCCCTGACCCATCATATGAGCGGTCAAATTAAATAACATACGAGAAGAAGCACAATAAACACGACCTGAAACACCCACTACCTCCTATGATACACATTGGGTATAATGAAAACAGTCACTTTTTCTTCTTCTTCTTCTAAATTTGTGCCTTTTTGTGTCGTATAACATAAAATCAGTGATTGACTTATTCTACAGCCACTATCAGAAAATGTGAAGATTTAATACACAAAAAAAAAAAAACCTTCAATTTGCTCTTAGACTTAGCCAGCGCTGTTTTATTCTATTGGTTAAATTTTGCGCCTCGTTTACAAAGGGATGTCGAGTCTTGGAAACAGACAGCCAGGTTCATGACAGACAAAGCCATTTGGCTAAGCCCTGAGCTTCCCGGGTGAGGTTTGTGAAACAGTCCTGAGGGAAATGAATGATTTGAGGGACTGCTTTGGTTATATAAAAAAGTGGCTGAAAAACATTGTTTCTCCAATTGTGACATATGACCATGAATACCAGATGTTTATATCACAAAGTTTCTCTTGATTTGGGTTGGGGAAAAACAAGAAGCTTGAAACTTTCACTCTTCATTCAGATAGTTCGTTTTTACTTTGACACAGGAAAGGATATGTCATACCTACATTTTGTACAGTACTTGGAAATGATTAAAATATATTCATGACACTTAATGTCAAACTTGAATCAAGTCACTTCTTAAAGAGGAGTAAAACATCGGTGGATGATCTTTACATCTGTAAAAAAGAGAGACAATGAAAGCCAAGGAACTCTTTTTCTCTCCCTCTGCTTCTTACTCTGGTGCTTCTGTGTGTGTGTGTGTGAGAGAGAGAGAGAGGGAGAGAGATTATTGTTCTCAGTGCATTCATCAAGCTGCTCGGGGGGGAAGCAAAAGAGTGACAGACAAATATATTACAGTGTCACATACATCCAAGCTGCTGCATAACAAGGCCGGACACAGGGGAGTGCAGCATTTTACATTTCTGATACTGAAAATAATGAATATAGAGCTATTAGTCTCCAGAGATGCACATGGACCTCAAAAACTGTGAAGCCCTACCCCTTCATTATTTTTGTCGTCAATGTAATAACAGTGAAGATTCTACTTATATTGTGGGCACAATGGCTCAAAGAGAAGATTTAAGGCGTTTTTAGACTTATTATTGAACATTATAATGTTTCTGTAATAGCTAATCTACCAGCATGTGCAAGGTTTTTGATCAAAATGATACATTTAATACTGGAAGATAATAATTGTTGATGTCCATAAACATTCAAATTTACCTTTTTTACAACAAAGCAGAAAACTTAAAGCACATAATCATTTTCCGATTGAATACATATATATAACTTTGCAGTATCATACACCATTAGTGTCCTGATACAACCTTTCCACTTCTAATACAGTGAGGGCATTTTATGAGGTGTTTCCCATTTTATCCATACATGACAGCTAAATTTTAAAAGTTAATTTTGCTTTAAATTGGGCCTTGGGTAACTGATGAGGGGTCAAATCATTTTTAAAATGTATTATTTATTTATCTTTCACGATTCTGAGTTGATTGTTGGCGTTTATATTTCACCACAAACAACCCATTGCTGAGAAAGGCCACACTCACTTTTTTTTTTTTTAACTGCAATCAAAAGTAAGTTTAACTTCACCTTCTTAACGTGGTTGGAAAAGTTTTTGGACACCCTTTAAATTTGACACATTCTCAAACATTACAATGAAATATTTATGGGAAAATAATTTTTTGTGTTTCAGTGTTTGTACCTTAACATGAGTAGGTTTTATCAAGGGTTCCATGAGAGATAAATCTTAACTTTTCAAAACATGTTACAACACACTTTGACAAAGATATTGGTGAAGAAATTGTTTGGTAACAATTTAGTTGGCAGATATTCTTATGTTTCCCTGACTAATACCAAAATTGCAGCCTTGAGTATTGGCCAATACTACTATCAGCTGGAATGATTTAATGCTCAGCTCCATTGTTTCCAGAAGTTCCGAACTTATTCAGAGACCCCTTACAACCTCCAAATTCACATCATTTAAAAGGGTCAAGACACGATGTTGCTCTTTGGACAAGTACTGCTCAAGAGGAGAGGAGAGGAGAGGAGAGGAGAGGAGAGGAGAGGAGAGGAGAGGAGACTCCACAACTCTCGTCATTATCCCGTCGTGAGGGGTGAACGTCTGTTTTGGCTGTTTTGTGGGATGTAAATTGATCTGCTGTCAGTGTTTCTGTTTCACTCAGTTCATTTGGAGTCAGAGGACGGACAGCTAGCATGACAATGACTGGCTTACATGTTTGGTGCATCAATTGGTGGAGGGTGAGCCAAGTTTAAATAACAAAAATATACTACCTGGCCAAACAAAAAGTTACCACCTGGATTTACCTAAGCAAATAGGTACAAGCCTCCTATTGGATGATTACTACATGCACTGTAAAATGTAATGATAAATCTTACTTGAGACGAAAATTGACCTTAGAGCGCAGATAGCCCATCTACACCAGGTCAAAGACAGCCTGAGTAACCTTTGTAATATATCTATGGCCACATGGTCTCTTATCCACTCATGGTCAACCTGAGTAATGATTTTGCATTGACTACATTCAAGGAAAATGCCATGACATGAGTTGTTGGGACAGAGTTCTTTTCAGCTTTTTAACAACTTAAAATCAATGATCTACTTTACTTGGAAATTTAGAAGCAATCGGTTTCCTATGTAGGGCTGCACGGTGGCGCAGCAGGTAGCACTCCAGCCTCACAGCAAGAAGGTCGCCGGTTCGATTCTCCGTTCGGGCATGGTTGGCCTTTCTGTGTGGAGTTTGCATGTTCTCCCCGTGCATGCGTGGGCTCTCTCAGGGTACTCCAGCTTCCTCCCACAGACCAAAAACATGCCCATGTTAGGTTAATTGATTATTCTAAATTGCCCGTAGGTGTGAGTGTGTGCGTGAATGATTGTTTGTCTATATGTCAGCCCTGTGATTGACTGGCGACCAATCCAGGGTGTACCCCGCCTCTCGCCCAATGACAGCTGGGATAGGCTCCAGCCACCCACGACCCTGAATAGCAGGATGGACGGTTAAGAAAATGGATGGATGGATGGGTTTCCTACGTTTTTTTAAGTAAAGTCAACCCACACTTAGTAACCCACACTTCACAGTGTGAGTGACTGTCTTTCAGCTGGGAACAAGTTATTTAACTCCAGCTGATGGAATGAGTAGCTTCTCATTTCTTAAAGAATCATGGAGAAAGACACATCCTGTAGTCATGGAAAAGATGTTAGTCTGTTCAAGACGGGTCAAATCATTGGCATCAAGCAGAGAAAACATCTAAGGAGATTGATGCAGAAACTACTAAAATTGGGTTAAGAATTGTCACTTATATGTTTGACAAAATCATCAATCAAAGACAACAACAGCAGAACTCAGGAGTATGTTGAATAGTGAAAGTAAGAGCATTTCTACATGCACAATGTGAAGGGAACTCAAGGGATTGGGACTGAACAACCGTGTAGCTTTAAGAAAACCACTAGTCAGTGAGGCTGACCGGAAAAAAAGGCTTCAGTTTGTTAGGGAGCATAAATATTGGACTCTTGAAGAATGGAAGAAGGTCATGTGGTCTAATGAGTCCAGATTTACCCTGTTCCAGAGTGATGGGCGCATCAGGGTAAGAAGAGAGGCAGGTAAAGTGAAGGACCCATCATGCCTAGTGCCTACTGTACAAGCCTGTGGGGGCAGTGCTACGATCTGGGGTTGTTTATCTAAGCTGATCAAAACAATGCCACAGTGAATGTGTGCTGTTATCAAAGCCAAAAGCGCTCCAACCACTTACTGGAGTGTGTGACTTTTTTTTTGGTGGTGACTTTCTTTTTGGCCAGACAGTGTCAATGTAGTCCCAACAGAGGAAATTGGCTCTTAAAATTGATTTACGTCACCAATTATCCATCTTCAACTTTTAGCTGACAGATAAAATGTTTGTCAGCTAACAAGAAATCAAATCTGTGTATTTTTGCTGTCCTCTTGGGGTGAATCTTTCCCTATAAGGAAACTTTTTTTATTCGCAGTGCTTCACCTGTTTATAAGAACACACAAATTTTATTATCAAATCAAATCAAACCTGCTGAGAATTTTATCTTGCTTCACAATGATTACTTTCAGAAGTAAACCACAAACTACAAACTCTCAAAATGCAACTTAACTTTAAAAGTCGTGTCTGCATGTGTCCTCCAGCAGCTTCATATTCTGTCACATGACGCTCTCCCTCCTTCTTCTCATTCTTCCTCTTCCTCCATCTCCCCCATCCCTCTCTTTCATCCTCCTCCTCAAGTTTCTAAGCTCTTAATCATCCTTTTCTCACCCTTTGATTCCTTCTCCGCATCGTCACTGCTTGCTCATTTGAGTGTGTGTGCATGTGTGCGTGTGTGCATGTGTGCGTGTGTGCATGTGTGCATGTGTGCGTGTGTGCGTGTGTGTGTCTTACATGTCTGTTAAAAACAGAAACTCAATTACTTTAAGCCTTTTTAACTCGCCCCAGTTTTGGTTTTACTGCAGTTCCTCTCTCTCTCTTTCTCTCTCTCTCTCTCCCTCTCTTTGTTGCTTGTGTTTTCTGCAGCAGTCAGCAGCTCAGCAGGACTCCCCCTCACCAAACAAAAGCAGATGAAAAAGGATTTTTCATTGCACATGTCCGGTTTATAGAAGTCCTCACAGGAAACCAGACCACGATGCTCTCAAAGGATCCTGATTCCTTTTTTTCCTCTTCTTCACATTAGAGCCACACTCATCCTGAGTTACTCTATCAGATCTTTTGCTAGATGCTGAATAAAAAGACAGAATGTTACCACCACTTTGCTTGCTTGCAACCTAGTTTCTCAATAAAGCTCTGATGTTCCAACAGCAAACAGCGAGCAAACAGAGAACGAGCAGATAAATAATTGATGAAGTGATAGAGCTTGGATCAGTTTAATCTCTGTGTGCTTGGATCAGTGTTTTTACTGCTGAGAGAGGGTGCAAACTTTTACTTGTGTTCATCTATTTTTATCCCTGACCTCATAATCAAGAGTGCACTCAATAAGCCTTATTTTCGTAGGTTTTTTTTTTTACAGTTTGCTTGGAAAGGCTTTACAAAGCTTAAAGTGAAAGAGTTATCCTCAAATACACAAAGTCACACAAAAAACTGATTCAGAATAAAATTACACCTCAGAAGAGCACAACCCAAGTCATAAAAACTCCATTATGATAAAAAAAGAGTAGAAATTTTTTTTATTAGCTCTTTGCCTAAAAGTGAACATCAAAACTCTGGAGCCAAATAGTTTACACACATTAGTGATATTCCAAGAGGCCAGAATTTCCTCTCAAGCCAGACACATTTCCAGGTTTTAAACCATTGCCATGTTTTAAATCTGTGGTGTCTTTCTATGATTGATAAGCCCATTTGTACTTTTGTAATGCACTTTACTCTGGCATCAACCACTCCTCCCTCGCCTCCTTACAGATAGTCCAAAATGTATCTACTTGTCTTGAAACAGGAACTCGCTAGAATGAACACATTAACATTGTTCTTGCCTCCCCTAACTGGCTCCCTGTCCATTTAAGAATTCATTTTGAGGTTTTATTGTTTCTTTTTAAGTCATGAAATGGTCTGGCACCCCAGTACATCTCAGGTTCTTTAAACAGCCATGTCTTGTCATTCCAAAAAGCAGAAAAAAGGCACAAAGCAACGAGGTAATGGGACATTTATGTAGTGTTATTGTTTGAATCGTGTCAACTAGCAAACTTTGTAAGCGCTCCTAACAGCCCTGTGCTCTGAGACGAGTCAATAACATTTGTGAATCCTGGTTATGTCCTACCAGTGCTCATCTACCAACTCCAACCTCATCAAGCAAACATAACCTGGTTCTTCGTATTTTTTGATAGACTCTCAGGTTTGGACTGACCACTGCAGAATAACAGCTGCATGTGGAAGGGAACAAGCATTATTACACACAGCTTAACTTCCATTTTAGCCTTTAGCTTGCGCTCTATCACTCTCCTGTTTAGCTTTCTTCTGCGCTTCTGTCTCTTTTCTGTCAGACAGTCTTCTCATTTAATTCCCAATAATTCCTCAGAAGAAATAACTTATTTTGGCACTGACAATCTTATTGTGATCAGGTCTGATTTAGATATCAGACTTTTTCAAGATCACTCAGAGAGTCCTCACAGACCTTTTAAATAAAAATCAACAATTATGGGTTAAAAATGTTGCATAGCGAAAAAAAAATCAGTTTAAAGTTCAGTTATTGCCTCATTTAATGTATCAGATAAAAAAAAAAATAAAAAAAAGGAAAGACATGGAAGTTCAGATTTTCAGTTTTACACCTTTACTCATCTAAGCCCAGCTTTTTCACACTGTAAAAGGTAATTTGTTGACTTTACTTGAAACAACTTAGGAAACTAATTGCCTCAAAATTTCCAAGTAAAGTAGACCATGGGTGAGGAGGGCAGGCAGTGGACATGAGACCCAGCTGTACATGGATACATTACAAAGGTTACACAGGCTGTCTTTGACCTGGTATAGACTGGCTGTCTACACTCCACGGCTCAGAGCAGTTGTCTACGCCTACGGCATAGACTGGATGTCAAGGACACCAACAAAAAATGGTATTTTCTATTGTAGAAATCTTGATGAAAATTCTGGTGAATATCTTGCATCCCTGCAGTTTGACCAGGCATTTCCATTTGCCCTCATAGCTGCCCATCATGTCCTGAATGTTGAATGACGGTGTATGACTGTGTGTTATGGAAAAAGTCTAGCAGGAGCGTAGAGAGCCTGTCATCGCCAAGGACCACAGACGGTCAGTCATTGCCACAGAGCAAAGAAAGGTAGCTTGTGACACTTGCATGATTCACCCATGTACAGCAGGCTCTCATGTGCAATGTGTGCCCTCCTCAGTCACGGTACAAGGTTTGGTAAGGAATTAAGTTCACACCATGACATGAGTTGGTTTGTTTGAACACAGTTCTTTTCAGCTTTAACAACTTAAAAGCAATGATCTGCTTTATTTGGAAATTTTAAGGCAATTGGTAGTAATGACACCATATTTCAACAAAACAAAAATAATAAGAAATGGTTACTAAAAAATTTAAGTTGTAACAAAATCCAGGATTACATTGTGGCACCAGAGTAAAAGCCACACCCCTCTCTTCCAGAGAGACAGGGCTCACCAGAAAGAGTTTTCAGGCTGGCTGAAGTCCAGGAAAAAAACTGAGCTATAGACAACAAACTTCAAATTGACTGATCTGGGACCGCTGAGACCTTTGTGAACCTGCTGAAAAAGAGTATGATATGGTTCCTTGGAAGCATGGCGTCAGTGGGAAACTGGGCATGAGTATTCAACGAGAGATCCTGATTGCTGCAGAAAGCTGCCCAGTTTCTCTGGGTTTTAGAGACACTTCCTGCTCACTCATACTTTAAAGCAGGGGTGACCAAACTATTTTCAAAAAGGGCCACATTTGACTCTCTGTACATGACAAAAGGCTGGCAGTTTATTATAGACATGTTTATTAACAGTGAAAGTAACAAATGAGAGATCTATTTGAAAACTATTTCTTTTAAGGGTTTTCTGGAAAGAAAAAAAAACTCTTAGTTTTGTCAAAAATGCTTGTGCTATCATTGAAAATCTATTAGCTCCAACCTAACCCAAAAAAATATGTCATCATTTTTAATGGTAGAATCAGAATCTGGACTTCATTGTGATTGTTTTAAAGATGATTATAAAAGCATCTTGACCAAAAATATCTCTGATCTTGCATTCAAGACCATGTTTATAAACTGTTTTTTTCTTCTTCATCATCATTTCATAACTTTGATTCAGTCTTGTGTCATGTTTTATTTTTATTTTTGTGACTCACAACAACTCACAAAGCATATCTTTACATCATACCAAATGCAATTAGACAAATCAGCAGTAAGAATTGTTGAGGTTTTTCAGAATGCACCAAGCTTTAGCTTTATAAAAGTAGCATATGTACAGTACGATTCTTTGTGAGGTGTTAAAAGATATATTTAGGTTTTCTTTGAGCGCTTGACAGAAACTATAAATGTACACAATAAGAACATGATTGATTAAAGTGGCAAAATTAATGAATTGTATGGTGAAAACTGGGGGCCACATTAAATTGGCCCCCAGGCCTTAGTTTTGACACCCTAGCTTTAAAGTATAGGTCACTTGCTGCTGACAAGTTTGTTTACCTGCATCAGTAGAAAGTTGTCTTTGCTAAGTTTAAGTGAAGAGACTCAACAGAACAAGCTTAAACTAGTTAAGGTCACTTTTTGTTTTAAGTAAGATTTACTGCTACATTTTACAGTGCAGTGGCCTGGATCCAGAGGTGTTCCCACCCTCCTATCAGAGGAGCCTGAACCCAGCCACTGCATTTCACACTCTTTAACTTGACCTTTTTGGATTAGCTTGCGGCCAATTTGGCTGCCAGACTCAGTGAAGATACACAGACATTAGGGAGTCAGAGGTTGTTCCTTACGCAACATCATGAAGGTACATGAAAACAGAGGAGAAGAAAACAGATGACTGAGACATGGATGCAAAATAGTTCAATTACTCCACATTTGAAGAGATATCAGGACTGTGCAAGGAGATGGTGGCCCAGAGGGGAGAGAGACTCTCCTGATAGAAGTGGATTCACACAGAGAGATTATCTGTGACCAAACAACATGTTAGTTTGACCTTTCAGAGCCGTTGCTGGTTAAAGTGCCTGGAGCTGCAGGGCTGTAGTAAGCCGTGGACAGAGAAATCATAAAACCTTTAATATCACAGACACAGTCCTCAGGTTTTTCACAGCCTCCCCCCTCCCCCTCCACCCCCCTCCTCCCCCTCCTGTCTGTGTTTGGCTCCATTTCAAACCATTCTGAAAGAAACAATCTGCCAAAACTCTGCAGTCATTCTCCAAAGATTGATGCTGCCTTGGCTCGGCCTTTTTCATCACATAGTGACGAGATTTCGTGAATTTGGAGTGCAGCAGAAACTGATCCAGAGACCCTAATCAGTTTGTTTTCCACGTGTTCATTTTTCAGCAGCATGCCGGCGGCCCCCATCAGTCAGAGAACATTACCAGTTTATTTCAACACTCATCTAAAAGTTTCATATGAAAGAAAGCTGAAACTTTAATCTAATGTTCAGATCAGTTCAGAGCGAGGCGGGATCCACAACATGTGGGATGAAGCTGGAAGGCAGAAATTTACTTCACTGAACACGGTTTAGTCTATATGAGCTCCTGCTTTGGGTTTCACCATACTAGTCTTCTTGTTTACAAGAGGACAGAAGGAAGGATGTTTCAGCGCAGCCTCCAGCTCCTGTGAACAGAGCGCTTTCTTTTCATCACATAAACCTTCTTTTTTAACTCTATAGCTTGATTACTACAACCGATCAATCCAGACAATCTGGAGGAGTACATGGATGAGTGTTAGAGCTGAGTCTGCACCATAAACTCTGAAAACCACAGACCAGAAAAGGACAATTTATCTCCACACAAAACGCCAAGAGATGCCGTCAATCAGCCTCCTTTAACAACTCTGCTATAAATTCCTGCAGAAGGTCAGTAAAGTTTATTTCACAGTCTTCAATAAAGAGTTTCTGCTCAGTGTTCAATGAACTGGTTTAAGAACTATTTCAAGGGACAGTGAGGACTTTCTAAGTGATCTTGAAAAAGTCTGATAAACACATATATGCCTGATTATAATCCCCAAGTTAAAATGAGGTCATCAACGCTTAAATATGTTATTTCAAAATGTTAATCCTCAGCTTACCAATCAGGTCGGACTGGACTACATTGACTTACAGCAAGTTGAAGTCATCACTGTGCCGGCTGGCGAAGTACAGCAGGGAAAGGAGAGATCCATGTTTTTCTCTGCTGAAAATATATGTGATTTATTGGTGGAAACAGGTGCCAGACTGTCTGACAGAAAACGGACAGAAGAACAGAAGAAAGCTAAACAGGAGAGTGATAGAGCACAGGCTAACGACTAAAGCATCAGCTAAGGAAAAGCATGAGCTAAAGGCTGATAAACGTGGTGAAGGCTAAAACAGGAGCAAATGGCTAAACATTAGCAAAAGGCTAAAATAAGAGCCAAAGGCTGGAACACCAGCCAAAGACCAATACATGAGCTAGAGGCTGAAGCATGAGCTACAGGCTAAAACGTAAGCCAAACAGGCTAATGGCTAAAACATTAAAGGCTGAAACCCGCGCTCTCCAAGGTGCTATGAGGGATTTTGAACTAGGTTTCCTTAACATAAACTACACATTAAAACAGCTGCTGTTTTTTTTTTTTCTTGGCAAACGAACAAATAAGTGTGAGTGAAACGTGAAGCTGTGTGTGCATCATTTGCTCAGAGAATGTAAAAAGTCATAAGAAGAAGCAAGTTGTTTCCTATCTTCACTCTGTTTACACAACTTTATGGCAATGTTTGTCACAACAGTTTTAATTAACATAAAAATGTGACATTTTAATATGCACCTAATTATATTTCTAAGGTAAACTATGTACGTATGTATTTAAGATTCAATATTATAAGCATGATAAGGGTGAAAAGGCGTCAATTTCATGGTTATCTAATAAATTAAGTCAATTCAAAGTTTATATTATTAAATTCTATTAAAAGCTTTTTTCTTTTGCTGAAAGTAGTTTTATCATGTTATTCCTGCCGTTAAAGGAGTTTTTGTTTAAGATTTTTAGGAGGCTGATCATTCATGATTTGTGTGTACACATGGTCTGAGGAAGCTCTAAATGTGTTTGCAGAGGAAGATGAAATTCAAGTGGGAAAATATTGATGAACGACAGATTTGTGCGTAAAACGTTTGTACGCACAGTTTAGGCCCAAATTTTTGCATATGCATTGTTTGTGAATGAGGCCTAATGTATGCGATTTCTCACAAATGACATGGGCAACAGTGCTGGACAGTTAAACATCAAGCGTGTGCCTGTAAATGTCCCATGATGCATTCATACAGGGTCAGGAATGCTTAACCCCAAAGAACAGATGTTGGGTATTAAAATCTGACACCGATAATTACCAATATTACATTTTTTAGCAGCGATATTCCTAAAATTTCGACAAAGTATATCTGCGCTTTGAACATGTTTCCATTGAAGGTTGTTTTAGGCAGGAGCGCCATAACTCTCGTCAAATATCATCCCGCGAGATTTCACTGCTGGAAGATGGACGCTCAAATCTCCTTATAACACTCTGCATTCCTCTGTTGTTTGCTGTCTATTATGGCCGTTATGTTTTTCTTGAAAATAATTGCGAGAAAAGTCTCCGTCTCCTCCTCTGTCCAAATGTAGCGCGCCCAATGACTGTATATAGAATGGACAGCGTGCTTCCGCCTGTCACCGTTCTACGTTTTTGAAGCCAAAAAACCCCGTTTCTCTAGCAGCCATTGTGCAGCCAGAGTCTGCGCAGTAGAGAATTTCCGGTGGATTCAGGTAAAAAAGAGAAATAAAAATATTTATTTCTTCTTCTTCAGAAGGTTTAGTCTCCTTTTGGCTCTTCCCCAAAGTTTCTTATATCCCCAATAAAAACTATTCACGAATGGCAGCTGTCAACTATCGTAAAACGAAACTTAAGTAGCGGTTTTTAACGTCCAATAACTAATGAGAAACTAACTTCTCAGGAAAAAAACACCTGAACACCATGCAGCCAAATGACATTGTCATACTACCTTAGTGTAAAGATGAGAGAAACGTTTCTACGAGGTATCGTAATTTTTTAAAGTTTTCCCAGCTCATATCTGGAATACATGGGGAGGCGGGGCTTATGACCTATACTGCAGCCAGACACCAGGGGCGGGGCTTATGACCTATACTACAGCCAGACACCAGGGGGCGGGGCTTATGACCTATACTGCAGCCAGACACCAGGGGGTGGGGCATCTGCTGGAGGCTTCAGTTTGAGCCCAACGTCGTTACGTCCACTCACTATACAGTCTATGAGCGCGCCATGTTTACTCACAGAGAAGTGATCATGTGACCAGGTACGTCACATCCTGCGACGTGTAATTACAGAAAAAATGTTTCCATTGGGCTCTTGCGATATATTTGAATGTCGAAACGTCTGAAAAACCACCTCATGAAAGCGTAAAGACTTTTCAGCGATATTCTAGTGCTTTTTCGAAATTCAGGTGTTTCCATTACTAGTTTTTTATAGCGCTATTTAAATTTTTCGCATATCCAAGGGTAATGGAAACACACCTACGATTGAGCATCCCTAGTTTTAGCTCTGTTTTGGCACCAACAGCCGTTAAATGACTTTAAACTTAAAAAGGGATGGAGAGATGGGAGGCGTGTTTTGCAACAAGTGAACTCAAGCATACAGAGGTTGAGGTTGTACTGCAAAGGTGTTTTGTTGGTCAGGTCAGAATCTAGAAGTTGTAACTGTCACATGTTTTTCAAGGATTCAAGGATTCAAGGAGTTTTATTGTCATTCAACCCATGTAAAACATGGGTGGGACGAAATTAGGTTACCCTGGTCCCGGAGCAAGCCCAATCATAGAAATGAGAATAATAAATATATACAAATATACAATAAAAAAGAGAATAAAAGAAGAACACAATCAACTAGCCTTTTTAACAAATAGACAGAATAAAATAATACACTGTGCAAAAATTGCAGTGTTCATTTGTCNAGTTGTAACTGTCACCTGTTTTTAAGTGCTTCATATCTAAGTTTGATGATTTTTAGCCTCTACCTGTCGCTCCAACAGTTGCCTGCCTGTATTAAAGCTAGTGTTGTGCTCTGTGATTAATCTACTTGATATGCAAACGCTGCATCTGCCGCTCTGCTCCTTCCCACCCACAGATCGATACATGACTGGGAGCAGAAGGCAAACTTTACCCCAGGCAAGTGCATAATCAATATCTATGTAGGTTCTCGCTAATTAAACTGCCACATTAATATATCTGTGAGTGAAAGCTGCACCTGGAGTGGCAGGGCGGAGGAGAGGGTGGAGAGGACATGATGAGTTAAGATAGGAGAGGAGGAGAGGAGGAGAGGTACAGGGGAGAGACCCCAGGACACAATCTGATTGAAAACAATTATACTCCAAGCTACAGGTTCAGCCTTACACACACACACACACACACACACACACACACACACACACACACACACACACACAATCTGATATAAAACAATTATAGTCTAAGAACAGGTTTGTCACTACACACACATCAGGCTGAATAATGAGGTACTTTGGATGATTACCAAGTTCAGTTTTTATGTTATTAGAGCATCTCGGGGCTCATTTTTCTTTCTTATGTATTTACTCATCTGTGGAAAAAAGACTGTAAAAAGATTATTTTGGATTAATTCATTGGAAGAAAATGTTAGATTAAAAATAAATTTTATGGAAATAAACATGAAGACCTTCCGCAGCACTTCTGAAATGCTGTTCCCTTTTTCAAAAACAGCAAAACATCTTTTTTTTCCCCCGAATCATCTTTTCTTTTGTTATTGACTCAGTTTAATCAGAAGCAGTTAAATGGAACATAAATTTAGAACACAATGAAACAATCCAGCCAAGTAATCCTCTCAAACTGGCAGGAGTGTATGATTAAATAAATTGACGAAACAACAGATTCTTCATGAAAGTTAGAGACTGTAACTACTTTTTAGAAAAACACAACCTCAGCTTTAATGCAATAACAGCAGTGTAACATTCATCATTGATTATCTTTTCATCCAAGCAGACTCCCTGCAGGAATGGTGTATAAAGTAAAGTAAAGTAAAGCAAAAATATACTAAACCTCAACGATAATACCGTCAATGAATGAAATGAGTAACTTCTCATGTCTGAAACAACCATGGAGAAAGACGCATCCTGTGGTTGTAGTCTGTTTAAGAAGGGTCAAATCATTGACAGGCTTCAAGCAGAGAAAACATCCAAGGAGATCGATGCAGAAACAACTAAAGTTGGGTTAAGAACAAATCAATGAAAAACAACAGTAGAACTCAGGAGTATGTTTAGTTGTGAAAGTTAAAGCATTTCCACAAGCACAATGCAAAGGGAACTAAAAGTTTTGGGATTAAACAGCTGTGTAGCCTAAAGAAAACCACTAAGGCTAACCAGAGAAAAAGGCTTCAGTTTGTTAGGGAGCAAAAATATTGGACTCTGGAGGAATGTAAGTAGGTCATGTGGTCTGATGAGTCCAGATTTACCCTGTTCCAGAGTGATCAGGGTAAAAAAGAGAGGCAGGTGAAGTGATGCACCCATCATGCCTGGTGCCTACTGTACAAGCCTGTGCAGTGTTATGATCTGGGGTTGCTGCAGTTGCTAAGGTCTAGGTTCAGCAACATTGTGTTCCAAAAGAATGAGGTCAGCTGGCGACCTCGACATACTGAATGACCAGGTTATTCCATCAATGGATTTTTTTCTTCCCTAACGGCACGGGCATATACCAAGATGACAATACCAGAATTCATGGGGCTCAAATAGTATAAGAGTGTCTTTTCACACATGGATCGGCCCCCACGGAGTCCAGACCTTAACTCCATTGAGTATGTTTGGGATGCAGTGGTTCGACTATCCCATCATCCATACAAGATATTGGGGAAAAATTAATGCAACACTGGATGGAAAAAAAATCTCATGATGTTGCAGAAGCTAATCAAAACAATGACACAGTGAAAGTGAGTTGTGATCAAAGCTAAGGGCAGTCCAGCCAAATATTAGAGTGTGACCTTTTTTATTAGAGGCAACATTTCTATTTATTTATTTATTTATTTTGGCCAGGCAGTGCATTAAGGAAATGATAGTGCCATTATCTTGACATATTGATACGCTGGAAAAAAAGCCACTTTAATAATTAGTAAAAGGTAGTAAAAACAAGACTATTTTGCAGAGGAAAAGGAGAAAATTCCCCAAATAAGAAATTAAGATTTTAGCTTTACTAGATTGAAAATAGCTCCAAAAAGTCATCTCACTCATATTTCTGAGAAGATTCTTTTTGTCTCATAATAAGATTTTAATGAGCTACAAACATATATCTTTAACTGAAAGAAAAGCTTGTTTCGTTTGAAAAATTACTTACATTAAGATGTTTTCAAGACTGCTTCATTTAACAAGTTATTCAAGATGATCCATAAAGAAAGAAGTTCCAATATCTATTCCTTTTAAGTAGCTGTGTTTGGTATTAAGTGTGATGAGATGTTTTAACTGGAAATTGGAAGCACATACTTGGTAAGGTATTGAGATTTTGCAGTGTCTTTACCTGACTTCCACAAACTAACGGTCAAGTTAAAAAAACACTGCAGGTGTTCACAGTGCTGAAGAGAGAAGTGCTGAAATATGTGAATAAAGACCACAACAGGGAAGAAAAGATGGAAGCAAAGAAAACATGACAGAGGACAGACAGAGAGCAAAAGAAACCAGAACTACATGAAGCGAATACAGAGGACGAAAAAGGAACGTGGGCAAATGCAGAGAGCGAAAGAAAGAGGGAAAGTAGAGGCAGAGGGGGAGGTAGGATGCATTAATATGTAATTTATTGATGAAGGAGAGAATATGCGGACGGAGCAGAGTGTAGGCGAAGAGAAACCTGCGTGTCGAGGAAGTCCCTGACGCTAGCAGTATGCGCCTTCCCATTTACGCACTTCATACATACTAATACACTTTCTCACACACACGGACACACACACTGCAACCCTCTCCCCCTGTGTTCACCTCACCTTCCCACAAACAGAGCAAAGCTTGTCTTCATTCTAGACGACACTTTTAGTCCTTCTTTAAGAGCTGCAGCTCATTCAAACCTTTGCTGGAGCAGTTAAAGTTTAACCTCTCTTCCTGTGGATTTGTTTATTGTGTATTTCTGTTATGATGTGAACACAAAAGGGGTGATGAGGCATGAAGATTGCAACCCAAGGATTCTGTTATCATAGCTGTGGATAATGAAGAGCTTACCAGATCTAATAATCCGTCAAAAGATACATTGTTCTGGCAAACTGGATGAACTTATGAGGAACAAAACCTTTGTGGAGTTTGGGAAGATGTTTCACTTTGGTAGACTGATCGTGTTCCATGTCTCAACATTGGTACAAAACAATTTATGATGACATGACTCTATAAATACAAGTCTGAAAAGTTCTTCATTAAGGATTTATAAATGGTAGGGCTTGCATGAAAAGGCAAGGACACGCTATCAGACTTCTTGTTCATAATATTACTTATAAGAAAAATGCTTGAAAAGGCACTTTAATATTCCTCTGGTACCCTGCTGTAGCTCAACATGATTTACAGCTCAAAAAATCCCAGATTTTTCTAACACTGGTGTTTCAAAGTATGTTTAAATCTGCCTCTGTCTTTAAAAACTTTGTTTCAGCTTCTGTCTCTTTCAGCTCATCTCGAAAAGATTTGGTGCTATTTGCTGACAGATAAAGGGATTTTAAAGACACAAATAGCCGTTTGTAGCTTTGTAGTTTCCTCTCTGAAAACAATTAAATATGTACAACCCTAATTCCAATGAAGCTGGGACATTGTGTAAAATGTAAATAAACACAGAACACAATGATTTACAAATCATCTTTAACTTATATTCCATTGAATACAGCACAAAGACAAAATATTAAATGCTCAAGCTGATCAACTTTATTGCAAATATTTGCTCATTTTGAATTTGATGCCTGCAACATGTTTAAAAAAGGATGAGACAGGGGCAACAAAAGGAGGGGAAAGTTGATGAATGCGAAAAAAACAGCTGTTAGGATCATGCCACAGGTGAACAGGTTCATTGGAAACAGGTGAGTGTCAGGTTTGTGTATAAAAGGAGCATCCCCAAAAGACTCAGTCCTTCACAAGCAAAGATGGGGCAAAGATCACCACTTTATGAACAACCGCATGAAGAAAAATGTCCAACAGATTAAGAACAATGTTTCTCAACGTTCAATTGCAAGGAATTTAGGGATCCCATCATCTACAGTCCATAATATCATCAGAAAATTCAGAGAATCTGGAGAAATCTCTGCATGTAAGAAGCAAGGCTGAACACCATGACCTTTGACCCCTCAGGCAGCACTGCATTAAAAACCCACATCATTGTGTAAAGGATCTTACTGTGTGGGCTCAGGAACACTTTAGAAAACCATTGTCAGTTAACACAGTTCATCACTACATCTACAAGTGACAGTTCAAACTCTACCATGCAAAGACAAAGTCAGATATCAACAACAGACACAAACACTGCCGCCTTCTCTGGGCCTGAGCTCATCTGAAATGGTTTAAGGCAAAGTGGAAAAGTCTGCTGTGGTCTGATGAGTCCACATTTCTAACTCTTTTTTGAAATCATGGACGTGGTGTCCTCTGGGCCAAAGAGGAAAAAGACCATCAAGATTGTTCCCAGCGCAAAGTTCAAAAGCAGCATCTGTGCTGGTATGGGGGTGTGTTAGTGCCCTTGACATGGGCAACTTACATGTTTGTGATGGCACCATTAATGCTGAAAAGTACTTCCAGATTTTGGAGCAACACATGCTGCCATTCAAGCAATGTTTTCTTCATGGACGTCCCTGATTATTTCAGCGATGTGGCTTCGTAGTAAAAGAGTGCAGCTACTAGATCGGCCTGCCTGCAGTCCAGACTTGTCTTGCCATTGAAAATGTGTGGTGTGAAGTGCAAAATATCACAACAGAGACCCCAGACTGTTGGTCAACTGAAGTTGCTCATCAACAAGAATGTAAAAGAATTCCATCTCCAAAGCTTCAACAATTAGTGTCCTCAGTTTGCAAACGCGTACTGAGTGTTGTTTTAAGGGGAGGTGATATAACACAGTGGAAACATGAACCTGTCCCACCTTTTTTGAAACCTGTTGCAGGCATCAATTTCAAAATGAGCAAATATTTGCACAGAAACAATAAAGTTTATCAGTTTGAACATAAAATATATTGTCTTTGTGGTGTAGTCAATTGAACATAGGTGGAGGGGGATTTGCAAATCACTGTATTTTGTTTTATTTACATTTTATACAACGTCCTAGTTTTAGTGGAATTGAGGTTGTTTGCGTAATTTACAATTAAACAGATTGAGACCAATCGACACATTTAAAAAAAAAAAAAGTATTTGTCTAGATCAGTGATTCCCAACCTTTTCCAACTCAGGGCCCACTTTTAAGTCTCAAAAATGTTGGGGCCCACCTTTGACCCAATAAGTACGGAGGATATTTTTATTTTTTTATTGAGCCTTTATTTTACCAGGAGTTTTCCCATTGAGACAAAAAAAAAAAATCTCTTTTACAAGGGAGTCCTGGCCAAGACAGCAGCACATGTTTCATAGTCAACCAATACAGTCAGTCACATAAAAACAATAACAAGAATTAAGTCAATAAAATGATAATAAAACAATTACTTTGTTTATATAAAATGCCTTGTTATTCGTAACAATGACTTGAAATGTAACAGCAACCCAAAATGTGATTAAAGAAATGTAATAAACCCAAAATGTTATAACTTTTCAATAATATAACAGATGCTGAGCCCAAAACATCAGAACTATTTCCCCAAAATGTAACAACTTGTTACAATTCATTGTTAAGTTTCAGGTCATGTTACCTATTTGGCTGTAACACGACTTCTTAAAGGACTATTTTTTTATATATGAATATCTGAACATTGTTAATTTCCTTTAAACATGGCTGAGTTTTAACATTCTTTACATTATACTGTTTATTTGTATCTTGTATTTACACTTCACTTAGACCAGACTTTTTTGGGGAAATTTGGCGGCCCATTCGCAATACTTTCACGGCCCACAGGTTGGGAACGGCTGGTCTAGATGATTGGCTGATCTTGTTAAACATGCATTGCAACAAGTACTTCTCACAAATATGTTACATTATTTTATGTTTGAAGGCTTTAGCAGCACAGTAAAATGCATTGGTACAACTACAGAGAAAGAATAAAACAGCAATGGCAATGTCTCTACATAAAGATGTTCTGAATCTGGCACAGGAGTGATGGACTCCTCTGCAAACAATACAACCTCTATATTCATGGGTTAATCACAGAATGTAAATAAGCTGAATGCTTCTTTCTCTAAATAATGACTAACATAAATAGTAACACAATGTGCCTCTGATATTGTGAAGTGGCTGTAAATGGATGCAAAGTGTGAATGCCAAGCTGCAGTGAAAGTGGGTTACTATTTAACAAACCATGAGAGAGAGAAAGTGAGCGAGAGAGGCGGACTTTACTTGTGACTGTAAAACATGTTAAACTCCAGTTGGTGTTAATTGGAAGCTTATCTTCCCCTGGCAGACTGAACTGTCATCCAAAGTGTCAGAAAGTGAAATAATGATCCAGTCCGATTAAACACGAGGACACGAGAGCAAGACAAAAAAGAGACAAAGGGAGGAGGAGGGGGAAGGAGAGGGGGAAGACAGCAGGCTTGAGAGGAGAAGGAGAGGGCTGTTAATTGATTAGCTACAGAGAGGAAGTCAGAAGCTTCATTTGCCAAAGTGCTGCTGGGGGAGTAAACCCTCACTATCCCTCTGCCTCCCCCACAAAGGGAGAGAGGCAGACACGGACGGGTGATACACTGTTCAGTCTTATCAAGACTGCTGTGATCAGCTGCACCTCCAGGCCCTCTCTGTAGAGCGCATGTGTGTGTTTGCATGTGTGCAACTGTTGAAGTGCAAGTCAGTGTGTGTTTGTGTCTAAAGACGGAGGATGTGCAAGTGTGTGTGTGTCAACTAAGAAGAGGTGTATGCGTTTAAAGCCCTTTGAAAATGACCCACTGTACACTGATTAACATCAGCTCCACCGGAGATAATATAAATCTTTGTGTTTGTGTGTGTGTGTGTGTGTGTGTGTGTGTGTGTGTGTGTGTGTGTTGGCTTCCTCCACACACAGTGACAGAAGCTGCATTATCATCGCCACCCACACACGCTCCTCACAATAGCAGCGTTAATATTAACACCTTATGTAATGTTGGCTCTGAGCTGCGTTTCCCAAACACAGGAACGAAAGCTGCACGCTGCACTTTTATTTTCATGCGCTTCAAATGGCACACTCCAGAACGGGAAAGATGCACACAATGCTGCTGAGCTGTGAGCCTGTCACTGGTTTGACCTCAGAAAAGGGAAAGCATTGTGTAAATATCAGAGTGTGTGTGGGCGTGTACTATAAAGCGCGTTAATGCTGAGAAGTGATCATATATCACATTTACATTCTCTGCGTTTGGGGGGATTAGCTCCCTGAGCTTCTAGATAACAAAAATGAGTTTAAAAGCTACAAAGACATTTTCCTGGATGTGTCCTGGATACTGGTTTAAGGTCACGTACCAGGAGGGAGACTCACGTTTTTGGAGACATTTTGCAGCTTTTCAAATCAAATCACCCGTGTTATGAATCAGACTGAAATAAATATGACATACAAAACCAAACAAGACTGTGTGTGTCAAAGATGCTCACGCTTAGATTTTAATTCAAGTTGTTACCACAACTGCTGGGTAATTAATAAATATGATTGAAACTAACATTTAGAGCTTCCAACCGACATAAAACTGCCATGATGGTTACACCCCCCCCTGTCTTTCTGTCTCTACCAATACACCATTTTAAATACACTACTAAGGGTTTTTCGCAACACACAAATGACCGACACACACTGCCACACCATGAAACACCACCATGCTTTCAGAATTATGCTCTCTTTGTACAGATGTTTCTGATATATTAATTGTATGAATGGATCCATATCAACTTAGAGTCAAAACATGTTTGGTATTTTACTCATGAAATGTGACACTGCTCTGCAAATAACTTTTTTGTAAAACCGAACACTTGGGTCTCAACTTTCTGACCGGCTGTACTGAGGCTAGCTTGAGAGTGGCGGCGAAGAAGTGAGAGAGTGGCGTAAAGCGAGAGAGAAGGGTGAGAGATGCACCTGAGCAAGGATAAGTTTAACCAACACCATACCCAAAACCTGTGAAAATGAATTTATGTTATTGTAGTGTGAGGACTTCCCAGGAAAGCTAGCATTAGTGCTAGTGAGAAAGACTCCTGCTTCCCATGAGCCCTTGCTCTCCACTGTCATGATGAAACAAGGGGTGTTTGTTCCGTTTTTTTTGAATGGACCACAGACCTTTTTGACACTACTTTCCTTTGTTCAAGACAACTTTGTACTGGACACAACGTGTCAAGGCAATGTATCTATCAACAGTTACATAGCCCTGTTGTTTGAAATGTGACCACAAGAAAACTTTTTAAGTTTGTAATGTAGTTCAGTGGCCGGCTAATTTATCACTCCTCACAGCCCAGTGCTCTGAGATGTGTCAATAATGTTAGTGAATCCTGGTTATGTCCTACCAGTCCTCATCTACCAATCTATCTCATCTATCTTTTAGCCTCTAGCTCCTGTTTTAGCCTTTAGCCTGTGCTGTATCACTCTCCTGTTTAGCTGTCTTCTGCTCTTATGTCCCTTTTCTGTCAGACAGTCCAGCCCTTGTTTGTACCATTACTATTAAATTTAGCCAAGAAATTGTTTTTTTTTTGGCAGAGAAAAACTGATCTCTCTCTTCTTACTGCTAAACTTAATCAGCCGGCGTGGTGTTGTCATAGAGACTTGACGTGAGGCAATCCAGTCCAGTCTGACACGGTCTGGAAGCTGGCAAGAGGGACTCCGAAAAAAATCTATTTTAGCGCTGATGATCCCATTTTAAATTGTATACTATGATTAGGCAAATTTTTAAAAATCTGCCTTTTTCGTTATCACTCTAAGAAATCTTACAGCCCCTTTAAAGTCTTAAAATGACTTCGCTGCTGACTGAAAAACTTGTCAAACATAAGTTTCTTGTGGTGGCACAGAACTGGAGAAGTTGAATACATTTAAACTTTAAATGTTACCCCAAAGCTTGTGCAAGTCTTGAAGACCGACAAAAAGAGCTGAATGGCATACTATTTATTCTGATATCATATCAGAGCAATGTTGGTAGCATCTAATACAAGGCTGCAACATAGGTATTGCTTGAAAAGTGACACTGAAGTACACACTTTTTATCTATAATACATCTAACATGGCTGAGAAAGTATTGAAAGTGTTGACTATTTCTCCATAACTTGTAAGTCTGATATAAGTTGCTCAATAAAAACAGCATGTAGGCTTGAAGACATTGATGGGCACCTGGGGCAGAGGCTTTGAATTCACTCAGAGAACATTCTCTAAATGTGCAGCGATGAAGAATAAAATAAAGAGAAGTATTAAGCTCTTTCTCCCTTTTATATGAATCAGAGTGAAGGTTGGCTCCAGGGTAGGACCAGCTGTTTGCAAAAAGGAGAATTAAAACCCCAAATAAAAGATTTTAATATCAAGCCTGTGTGATAACATCAGGCCTTGCTATAAGCTTTATTCAGCTCCTGATCAGATCACTGGCCTCAGATCTGTGTGACATCTTACACAAAAATAAAAAGCACAAAACACAGTGATAGAGGTTTAAACACAAACTTTCATCACTTAATGAAATCAATCAAAGTGAATAGTTACTTTAGCTCCATGTAGCCTTCAGAGGGAGCAAGTCAGTGTTACAGACTGAGATGCAAAGCACGTAGATGTTCTGTTTCTGCTTTTATTGTTTGCATTGTTTTTGCAAAGTGTTGCCTCAGGAAAGCAGGTGATAGAGATTATTAAAAGTCAGTCTGTTTTTCACTTGCAAAATGTGCACTGTAATAAAAGTTGCCAACTTTACAAGGAGAGAACAAGTTTCCCCTTTCTCGTCTGCCATCTTTGGGTCATAAACGCTTCCAAAGAAAAACAACAGCATCAGTCGTTTCAGCAAATCCCAAACAGTGACATCTGTTCATGCTCAAATGACAAAACCCTGCAGCTGCTCCAGATGTCACATGAATGGGTCAGCAAGCTATCAGGCTGGAAAAGGAGGTTCAAGGTTTTTGCACTGACTCCAATGTAAACTCACAGCAAATCAGCATTAATATTATTACTATTATTGAGCTACTGCTCTTTGCCTGATATTAACCAAGGCCTTAAATGCTGGAAAATAACATATTCTCTGACCTTCATGGGATATTTGGTTCAAATTTAGGAGTGGTGTTTTCATGCACCTCCAAATTTGAGCTATAAAGCAACCATTGTCAGAGCTTAAATCTCTGACAACCCTTTTCCTTGTGGGAAAGGTAAGAAAGCAGACTAATTTTGATCATTCTTTTTACTATTAACTGCTATCACATGGTCACAACGGTCAATTTTGGGGGGAATATGAGGTTTTCTGGTGTTGTTGAAAACAACAACAAAAAGAAACAAACTGGAAACCATGACAACAAAATGTAATAAGATCAAAAACGTGGATGTGTTCCACGTGAATGGTTCCATCTATACAAGCGAGTATGTGAGAGTGGGGACGATGACATTTACATCAAATGACTAGTGTGATGTAAATGCCTCTTGTCCTAGTGGGGAGACTACACACAGTGACATTGAGTGAGGAAGTATCTTTGTTAAATTTCAGGAAGTGTTATAAAGAGGCACCTGACAGCTGAAGTCTATTTTCTTTTAACATTAAGTACGACGTACTTCTTAAAAAACTCAGGGAGTAAGAGAGAGGTTTAAATTTGTCACTGTGTGAGCGTTCCAGCTGCTGTTCTTGTAAATTCTCTCTCTGATGGCTTCATTTCACCATCACACACTGCCTAACAAAGCTACCAGTTGCTTGACAGGATTTTGCTTTTTCTTTTATTTTACCCCTGGTAACATTTCTGAAGCTGCTCCCCTCTCATCTTTTTACTCAGCTTCTGTTGTTTCTTCCTCCTCTGTGGTGGAAAAAGAAGTGTTAGTGGTCATTTTGCTCTGGCTCTTCTCCCAGAATACTGATCTGAGAGACTGGACTTAAAACACACACAAAAATCAAAAGAGGAGCTCTTCTGCTGGCATGAGAGAGACTCGCTTAACAGCTTTTTTTATGCTTCAGAGCTAAAAAACGCGAAGACCAGAGTTAGGTGACATTGTGTGGATTTAGTCTCTTCAGTAGTAAGTCTTTCACTCACTTCATAAAAATGTTCTGTCTTCAAAAATATCTATTTTTGTCATTAGGGAAGTTGATTTGTATGGCACAACTGATGAACAGCAACAATAAGATATCTATCAAATCAAACTACTATAGTATTAAAATGAAATGTATCTCATTGTTTTTAAATATTTAGTGTCACATAAATGGTAATCATTATAATCACTTCCTGTCAGGTTGTACCATCATCATATCAGCAAGATTCAACCAAAGGAGATGTGACAAGATCAGATTAATGAGACACTTTATTGAGGAAGCTTTTCTTGGACAACAGAGTTTTAGCTCAGTGCAACTCAACATGAAATAATTACACACAATCAGTAATCACAGCTAAAATAATGCATCATATTGTATCTTATTTCATCATGGTGTATCTTATCCCAGTTTATGTCATACTAGTCTTTATTATATCCTACCATATATTGTATCCAATCTCATGTATGAAACAAAATTATATCATAACTAATATAACAGTACAACACCTTTATGAAACATGTATTATTCTTTTTCTTTATAAACTCAATCTTGGAACAATGTGCCATAATGTGTCTCATACTGTGCACCTTACTGCATTGCGCTTGTTTTACCATACTTTACTGTATCATATCAATCAATCAATCAATCTATATTCATATAGTGCCAAATCATACCAAATGTTATCTCAAGACACTTTCCAAAAGATTAACATGTCTAGGTCAAACAGTATCATATTGCATTAAGTCAAGAACCACAAGGCATGGTAGCGATACATACGGTGTCCAAACACACAGTACAGTGTAAGTCTATGTAAATTTACAGCAGTACCCTAACAGTAATGTACTATATTTTGTTATAACAGTATAATACTGTCATAAGCAAAGCATTCTGGGAACTTAAACAATTGTTCTAAAAGTCAAGTACTCCAACTTACTTTATTTTACTGTTTTCAGATGAAGATCACTGTCAGGGGTATGTTATGTTGCAGTTTACAAATGCATTCTGGGGTAAAGCTTGTGAGTGGAAGCTCTGCTAAACAGCTGGGAGGGGGCAAGGTGCGCTGAGAGGTTATACCCAGAGTGCCTTTGTGAACTCTTACCCAGCAGTTGTTGTAACTGTAAGTGAGCAGGGAAGGCAGTGGACATGAGATCCTGCTGTGCACTAGAAAGTGGAGCAGGAGGCACAGACAGTCAATCAATCAATCAATCAATCTTTATTTGTATAGCTCCAAATCACAACAACCGTTACCTCAAGACACTTTACAAAACATTAGCAGGTTGATATCTATTAATGTTAAAGTATTTTATTATTTTATTAACAGAGACCCAACATCAAGACAGGATAAGGAATCTTATCTCATCTTGATCCACCATGAGTGAAGCACTTTACAGCAGCTTTTAGCAAAGTTATAGTGGCAAGAAAAAAACTTCCCTTTAACGGGCAGAAACCCTGGACAGAACCAGACTCATGTTAGTCAGGGCTCTCTGTGGTTCAAAAAACACACCAGTCAGTAAGTATACAATGATCTAGAGCCATAAAGAATATTCCATATTCAATATTCAATACAAATCACAAAATACTCTAAACTTTGCAGCTGCAGTAAAATACTGCACATGTACAGAGCAAAAGTTCCTGTATTTCCACAGAGCAGATACTGTAAATGAACAGCAGAGCACTGGTGAAACAACTACCAATAAAATATTTTTTGTTTTTTTTTATTCACATTTATATAGCAATTTCAATTACAATAACTTGCTGTATTTTTTTCAGAAAGGACACTGTAGAATAACAGTGAGTTACAGGCAGAAGTTTCACCAGTAATTTACTGTAATTCTACACTATAAAGTTTTACAGGGTAGCAATACCCATGGTAGCAATACAGTAACTGTATTTGCATCATATCGGTTGTATTGTATCTCATAGTGTACATATTTTACTGTACATATTGCATCCTATATTGAGTCATACTATTTCATATATAGCATATCCTGTATCACATTATGTATTTTATTCTGTGTCGCATCACATTGATTGCATTATCCTATTATTCATATTCTATCCTACAGAGTGGTTCCCAAACTTTTTTTTGCAGTGTCCCTCTTTTGTAGATGAAGTTATTTTCAGACCCCCCTTACTCTTCACCAGCAGCTTGTGCATTAAAATGAACACACGCTCAAATGTATGCTTCGCTTGCAAACATGTAAATCCCTAATTTCTTTGAAATACCGTCACAAATAATTTATACAGAACTTTAGCTTTGCTTTATGTCATATTGCAGAAATTAGCTAAAAATATTCAATTTTCAATGATTGCTGATCAACCTGTTTTTTTTTTGTTTGTTTGTTTTTTTAAAGAACTGACTTTTTCCTTGCCAGGCAACATCAGCTTACTCACAAACAAAGGAAGTTTTCACTTTCATGGCTGAAATATTACTAGTGGCACTGCAACATGGGTACTTTAAATTATAGTTGTGTATCAACACACTCTCGAGCCTCTGACTCTTATGACCCCCATCATGAATCCTTCCCCTATAGGGGTCATGCCCCCCAGTTTGAAAGCCCCTGTTTTATTGCATCATTTCATTTTATATAGATTTAGATTTAGACTTAGACTTTGTTGTCATTAACCATATTACACAGCAGTGCATTTGGAATGAAATTCTGTTGCAATGATTTCCTGAAATGTCAACAACGCAGTGTTTGAGGTTTAGTGGTTGAGTTGGTGAGTAAATACTGTCAGGGTCTAAATATATAAATATGAATAAAAAGAGCTATACATGGACAGGTAGTAATATTCCATTACATATTTTGGATAATTTATCTTATCCTATACTGTATAATTTATCACATCATTAATCACATTGTTTGTTGCATCATGTATAATATCATAGTGTATTATATCATCGTGTAGTGGAGTGTATTTGTATTGTTTTTCAAATTGCATTTTTATCCCCTTATGTAACTTATTAATACTCATTTTCAGGTCTGATAAAGTGTAGGTAGTGCTTTAGAAGAATATTGTTAAGGGCAGCATCCATTGGTACATTTACTGAAAAATATACTGCCTACTGACAATTAAGGCTTTTCCTCTAATATATGAGGAGCATTACATTAAAAGGTTTACTGCATGTTGAACCTGTTTAATCCCATTTACGCAGCTAAAAACAATCCATGACTGTAAGACCTTTCCCTTTCCTTTTACTCCAAACATGGGGCACGAGTAAAGCCCCATCATTTCACTGTGCAAATTAAAATAGATTAACACTTACATTGATTTCATGTCGGGGTTGGAGAGTAAGTACTACTTTACTGTGAGAGCTGAGGACCATAAAGAAAAAAACTGCTGCTTTACTAAAAAACAAAGTGAAGCAGCTGAAGACAGCCAGCAGCTCTCTGCTCCCTGCGACACAGCCAGCGATCAATACATGACTTCAGCATTTTATAAATGACAAAATCGATACTTTTTCAAATTTTGCTATCCTAATGTATTCTACTGCACAGAGCTCAGAGCTGAGAGAGCAGGAATATGTAGATGACGTCTGCATCCAGGCTACAACACATTCACATACCTGAAAAACATCTCCTTTAAATTCCAAGAGTGAGACGACAGCTCATCAGACATTGGACAGAAATCAATGAGAGAAATGCAGCAGGAAATAAAACAACGCACACATTTTATCCAGACACACTTCAAAGTGGTCAGTTATCCAAAAGAGACTTTGAATAACTGTGATTTTATCTCACTCTGCTGTGTGTGACCCCTTTTGAGCCGAAAAGAAAGAGGCAGATTCCTCCAAACTCAAACCTTTTGAGACACTTCTGACTAATTTTTTATAACTTGATCTTCATCCTTGTTCTAGAGTTATATGCAATAACAATATGGAGCGTGAAACTCATTTCCCAAAACCAAAAATAACATGCCTCACATGATCACAGGATGACCAGGGAAGTAGAACATTCAATCAGGCATGGGCATTGAGAACACATGCAGAGCGTCCATATCAAAAACAAGCTGAGCCGCTGTTGCTGCGTGAAAGGGGTTAGTTACAAAGGGCCTTTCAATTGGGGTTCTGAGCTTTATGAGCTTGATGTAAAGTTGTATTCATAAGTTAACATACCCTGGCAGAATTTATGATTTCTTGGCCATTTTCAGAGAATAAGAAAGATAACACAAAAACTTTTCTTTCACTCAGGGAGAACTCATGTTAAATATTAACAAATAACTGTGTTTATTCTTTTTAAATTATCATGACAACAGAAACTTCCAAAATGAGTCAGGGAGATAAAGACACACACATGCTCTCTTTTTTTATTGATAGTTTTGGTTTTGTGCTTCTTGTTTCAGTCAGACCTTGAGTGAACCCTTGTTTGTTGTTTATTTTGCAAGAAATCCTTTGAACCTTTGTAAGAATATTCTATGATGAAACACCTCTGTGATACCTGTCAATCTGGTTTATGTTGCCTTCTCTAACCCCTTTAAGAGCTGATGGACATGACACTGGTGTTCTAACGAGCTCTTATTTTAGCCTACGTTTTTAGCTGCTGTTTCTTAAAAGCTCCCGGGTTCACAAGCCCCCCCTCCCTCTGAATGGCAAGCCCTCAGGGGGCCTGTAAGGAGCAGTACGAATAAGAAGACCTTAGTGATTGAGGCTCACCCTCAGTGTGTCATCTATTGGTGCTTTTCCACTACACAATTCCAGCCCTACTCGGCTCGGCTCGGCTCTACTCCGTTTGGTTATCTTTTCCTCTAGCCCGCCTACAGACTCACGGTGGGCGTGGATCTTATAACACAGCTGCTCCAAAGTGCTGCGCAGAAGTGCGTGCATGTTCATCTATAACGCGACACAAACATAATTTTGTACTAACTTATGTGCCACCATGGTCTTTAAAGGAAAAAACAAAGCTTTCAAAAGATTTCATTAAAGTAATAAAGCGGCTCAATGTCAGGCGTCATGACAACGGAGGTAAACAACAGCCTCGTGCTGCTGCACATGGAGGAAAACGAAGGAGCTGCTTCCTGACATCAACTCTTCCCTGGATCCAGTGAGATCACTTTAATTTTTGATTTTTGGGCCTGGTATAGCAGAGATTTTTTGTTGATCAATCATTCTTCTTTGAACTGGTTTTCCTTTTTGGATCCCTGTGGATTAATGGACTGATTGGTGCTTAAAGACTCTCGTGGCAGACAGATCGCTCATGCGCCGATGAACTTTGATTTAATTTAAAAGGACTCTGAACCGAATTATTTTTCCTTTTAACTTCTTTTTGGTTTAAAAAGGACTTTAACTTTATTTAGGAATCACGAAGGTGCATTTTAAGGTGGTATTTTGTGTTCATTCAGTCTGGTTCTGTGCCGTCAGGTTTAAATGTCATTAAAAACCCATCACTGGCTTATTCGTTTGCCTCTTGTAAGTGATTTGTTCAGAGTCTTAAGCTTCTGTGAGGACATTCTCTGACCAATGAGTGACCGGCAGACCGTCGACGACACGTTTTAGTATCGGCTTTACTCGCTTGGAACCAGGGTAGAGTAGGTACTAAAAACTGGCGTCTGCCGTGTAGTACCGCGCTAATGAAAACGCAACACAAACCGAGTAGAGGCGAGTAGAGTCGAGTAGAGTAGGGCCAAGGCGAGTCAGTGGAAAAGGGCCATATGAGTTGGGATGAATTTCTCCTCCGCTCCTCCCAAGCTGGTCTTGTACCTTCATTTGGAGCTGACACAGTTTCTCTGCCTGAACTGCTGGTCTGGGCGCTGAAAGCCTCTCATGTTCCTGTGCTGTGGTTCACTGTCAGTTGTGTCCAACATTTAACAAATATGCTCTGCTGCCCAAATGTCTCCGAGGCATTTCACCTCCTTACTGCTCCAAATTAACCTACGACTCATTTTGTCTTGACTTGGCAGATTAACTTGCTAATGTTCGTTGGCATCTCAAAGCCAGTTCCCACAATGCAAAGTGTGGCCAGTATTTGTGACATTTGTTCACCTTGTCAGTGGGTAAAGGAGGCTGTGATACACTCTAAAAAGGCAATTCCGATCAATTGAAGTAATGTAATTTTATGAACTAATTACTCCCCATTTTAAGGTCAAGGTTTCCAGTGTATTTTTCTATATCATATCAATTTAAATTTCTGCTTGGTTACTACCTTGATATAATATTTAGATGTAAATGGAATTGAGTCAGTCAAGTGTCTATTAGACCTGGCGTCTGACCTTTGTGAAGCTCAATAAGTTATCATAATGTATTTTTATCTTTTATATCTACTTAACATTATGAGTTCTGAAATTTTTCTTAAAAGGGTTTTTGGTATGACAACCCAGGGTTTATGGTTTTGTCACCATGAGTGAAGAGGGAGCACAGTGGGTATAAGACCGTATTACACACTGAGCCTCAGGAGGCACCAGAAATCTGTACTCAACATCCTCAATGAGGCACGGATGCCATCTGCCTCCAAAACTTAAAATATAGGGGCCTTTTTGAAGTTTGGTTTTTGAGAATTTGTATTTGATCAAAAAGTATAGGACTTTTAGGTTAGCCTCTCCAAATTTTTATTGGGATTTATAGAATCTGATAATTTGAAATAAATGAAATTACTAAGCACTTGACCTAAAACAATTGTGTAAGCCAAAAATAAAACAATTAATCATAAACACTTAAACTTCTGTGTGATATCACTTAAAAAAACTGAATGGTTTGTTGGACCAACAGATTTTATTTTTGCAGTGTTTTTCCATTTGACAATACAACACAATTTCAGACATGTAAGATTACTATAAAAAATAATTTTCATGAAACCATGTAATCAGATCAGAAAGGAGCAATATTTTACTTTTGGGTTATGCACATTGTTGAGTCGGAAGAATGGAAAACTTTAAGTTGGAGTCATACAAAACCGTTAATATGAAAACAGTTAATTTAGTAAGTGCATTTGACTTAATGAATTGTGTGAATTAAACTTATTAATGTAATAATTATTATAAATGTAAAGTAATTCAGTTAGGTGAAACTAATTGAAACAATTAAATTAAGTTGGTCCAACTACTTCCCTCAGTGTATATGGGTCAATGACAAAAAGAGGGTCTAAAAACTTATTCTTAAAAAGTTCTTTGAAAATGGATAAAAACATATTTCTGAGAGAAGAATTATGTTTTCTAACAGATTTCAGTAGTTTACCAACATTTCAAAGTTTTTAGGTTCATTATTTTTTAGTATTTTTAATTTGAGCACCCAAAAATGTCAGGTGGAGCAACCAAATATATGAAAATATATTTATATGTTCCTGTTATTTTTTCTGTGTGAAATTATTGGCAAGTATCTCTCAAGTGTCTGTAGTGACTCATACATTTTCATTTTGTGTGTTTCATTTCTTTTATTTGTGAATAAGATAAATAATTTGATGTTAAAATAACATTTC
>RPOG01001848.1:92675-122137 GCA_008086565.1 Thalassoma bifasciatum
CCACCTGACATGGAAATTGTTCCAGTCACCAATGAAGTGAAAAAACCTTTTTTATCAGTATTTCAGAGAAATCTACAAACTTTTCCACTTGGTCACAAATGTCATTTGGGCTCCTCTGGCTGATGCAGTTTCCTGTTTCCTGTTTTATTCTCTTCACTTTAAAATAAAAGTCTAATGTTACGGTTGCACCACCCTGACATTTGACAAGGTGAAAATTACGGGACAAAAGTTTTTTAAAATTCTCAACAGCTTTAAAATTCTTTTTATTTGCAAAGAATGTTTTATTTAAAAAGGTTCAAGCATAAAATAATGCCACTATTTTTTTTATTTTCATTTACAATAACTGACATTCAATTTTTAGAGTTTAATTACTGTGGATACTTGTCAGGACGGTTGCACCACCTGACATTTTGGGGGTTTGAGGAACCAAAACACAAAAAAACATGTTATATTTTAATAGTTTAAAGATGTGTTCAAATAACACAGGTTTCATAGAATAAAGAAATACATGTGATGAAATACTCAATTCATGATGGAAGGAAATATTGCACTCGGACACAAAAAAAGGGACGTCACGTCATTGACCCACATACCTCAGTCAGCCCATTTTACAATATTTCATCATTTTGTCATTTAAATCAAAACAAAGCATACATTACTCTCCGTGTAGTGGCCACTGTGTGCCCTCCTCACTCATGGTAACAAGGGAAGTTAAGGAATTAAGTTCAGTTTCCGGTTCCAGAAATACCAAATGAAACAGTAATGACAACAAGATGGTCTCTTGTGTGTGAATGAATTTAAAAAAGGTTGCCTCACATTACTTAAATTATTTAGGTTCTGAAAACAATCTGCACTGTCTTGTATTTTGAACTAATATTTTTGACTTCAATATTTGATATATTTGTATGAAGACACTAACTTGAATTTTTTTTTTTGCTGATTTCAGAGATTCAGTTCAGTTACATTTTCCTCTCCCCAAATTTATTTTTTTCATTGTACACACTGCAGGTATGAAAGCATCTTGAACTCTCAGAAAATCTTTTTTGTAAAGGCTTTTTCTGAAATCCAAATACATTCTTATATGTTAAGTTGCTGTCAAACTGTAAACAATGACCACTGAACAAAAGAGGAAATTTAAGTCCTTAAATCTAATGCAGGTTGTGCAGATATCTACTCCAGAAGCTCTTAAATATTTGCTATTGTCCCCAGAAGACTTAACAGCAAAATAATAAGATAAAAGTTTCAAGTTTGTGCTCAAAATATAACCGCAGACCGCAGAAAATGAAAAATTACTGTGCAAATCCAGAGCAAGATTAAAAGCCTTTCACCATGGCAGTGTCAGTGCTTCATCCCAAGCATCTCTGAACATGAAAACAGCTTAAAGAGCGTCTCAGTCTCACAAACAGTAACTGTTGTTTTACATAATTCATTCAAATATTTCACCTGAAACAAAAACATATTTGCAGATTTCTCTATTAGCACAACCAAGCTGGCACTTACTCTTCCATTTTCTTCTTGACACTACNTAAATTCTCCGTGCAAAGAATGATCCATTTTTTCCATTAAAGAGAGAACAGCCTGTGCTTTTAATGCCACATTGTACGACAGGCTGCCCTGTAGTCTGCTCGCACCGACAGACGTGTGAAGGAAACTAAAAAGGGTCTGAATCCGTCTGCCGGCAAAGTTTTCTCTGCAGCCGTGGAGGAAATGAGAGTTTCTTTAATCATGTATCCTCCTAATAATCTCCTGGTCTCAGGCCGACAACTCACGCATCCATAACCAGCACACTTCAAGGGGAACAGGCTTATGGAGGGAGAGGCGGAGAGAGGGAAGGAAGGAGAGGGGGAGAAATGAGAGAGAGGGAGGAAGAGATGGAAAAAAAGGCCAAAGAGAGAGAGAGAAACAGAGAGCGAGAGAGGTTATTTAAAAGAAAAAGATTTCCCTGTGGTATAATTTGCTGATACAGTTGATACACTGATGAAGAGAGAAAGAGAGGAAGAGGAGGGGCAGGGATCCCCAATGGGCAGAGTACAAGTAAAAATAAGGCAGAAAAAACTAATTAACTGATGAGGTCCCGTAGTGGGCTGCACCAGAGCTTCACACACTTACACACACACACACATTCTAGGCACCTGCTGCCCCCTACTGATCAGTCAGGAAGGAAGTAACAGGGAAAAATGGCATTCCTTATAATTTAGTCAGTTGGACACTTAGTAGAGAGTTTGACATTTCATTTTGAATTGTGCAGTTTGTGAGAATGAACTGGGGAAACTAATGAATCAATTTGATCCCATATACTGCACAATTTAAAGTAAAATGTCAAACTCACCACTGCTGAAGAACTGTCCCCATCAGTTTAAAAGTCCACAGCAATCTACTAAATATCCAGCCAAGATTCTGCAGAGATCTGCACAGAAACTGATGAAACTGTTCACTCTCTTCGTTCACAGTTGTCTGAATCACACCAGCTGACACAGGTCTGTTCAAAGTCAGGCCCAATCGTGGTCAGGGGTCCATTTTCATGCACACTGATAAAAAATTTTTGGTAGATCTACATAAAAAAAATCAAGGCAACTTTTGCAAAAAAAAATCTATGTTGCTCAAGCAAGATTGCTTTTTGTCTGGACCACTGTCTTTTTTTACATGAAAAATAAAATCCAAGTTAAGTGAACTTAATTTCGTCAAGTTGATTAAGCAAAACTTAACTTTGTATGAATTACACAATCTTTTGACGTACCTAGAGAAGGCAGTGGGTCCACACTATAGTGCGTAGGAAGCAGGTCCACATTGCAGAGCACAGAAAGCTGTTCCACACAATGACTGTATATAGAATGGACAGCGTGCTTCCGCCTGTCACCGTTCTATGATTTTGAAGCCAAAAACCCCGTTTCTCTAGCCGCCATTGTGCAGCCAGAGTTTGCGCAGTAGAGAATTTCTGGTGGAGCCAAGTTAAAAAGAGAAATAAAAATATTTATCAGAAGGTTTAGTCTCCTTTTGGCTCTTTCCCGAAGTTTCTTATATCCCCGATAAAAACTACTCACGAACGGCAGCTGTCAACTATCGTAAAACGAAACTTATATCGCGGTTTTTAACGTCCAATAACTAATGAGAAACCAACTTCTCAGGAAAAAAAACACCTGAACACCATGCAGCCAAATGACATCATCATACTACCTTAGTGTAAGGATGAGAGAAACGTTTCTACCAGGTATTGTAATTTTTTAAAGTTTTCCCGGCTCATATCAGGAATACATGGGGAGGCGGGGCTTATGACCTATACTGCAGCCAGACACCAGGGGGCGGGGCATCTGCTGAAGGCTTCAGTTTGAGCCGATTGTTGTTGCGTCCACTCATTATACAGTCTATGGTCCACACAGGAATGAACGGCCGGGGCAGACAGCTTGTACCACCTGTGTGATTCATCCATGTATAGCAGGCTGTCATGTCCACTGTGCGAACTCCCTGCTCAAGGTAACAAGGTATGGTAATGAATTAAGTTCAGTTACTGGTTCCAGAAATACCAAATGAAAGAGTAAAGATATCAAGGTCGTCTCTTGTCGTGTGGATGAACTCAAAAAGATTGCCTCACATTACTTTAATTGTTCATCCTGAAAAAAAAAATCCACACTGTCTTATATTTTTAACACATAACTTTGACTTCATTACTAGATATATTTGTGTGAAGACACTGACTTGAATATTTATGGTTGATTTCAGGGATTCAATTAAGTTAAATTTACTGCTCCACAGATTTATTTTACTCAGTGCAGCCCCCAGCTTTCATGTTACCATGTATTAATTATGCCACCTAAAAAAAGGATCTAATTGAGCCCATTTACAGTTTCTATCCTCAAAGAAATCCCAAGTGAATCTGGTGAGGTCACATATGAATCTGGACTGTTCATAAGCTTTACTGAAAAAAAGGCAACTGGCTGGTCTTTAAATTGATTAAGATTAGACAAGTTCATGTAACAATAAAACCACATCCCCTTAAACATAGCTTAATCAAGTAGATGCAACATGTCAAAGAAGGCTGTAGAATTTATTTATTTGCTCTGACCCCCTTTTTTTATTTACATATTTTATTCCTTTTTCAATAATTTGTTACATCATTGTTTCAAATTAATCTTAATAATTACTTAAATACACTCCAAAAATAAATGAATAAATAAATACACTCAATTTTTTGCAGTGAAATTAGTTAATGCATTTCAAGGGCTGTAAAATGATAGCTTTATGAGCATGACATAATTTCCAAATGAGGTATCAGTTTTGCTACGGTATTTTTATTCTAAATCTGTTGAAATTGCCATGAAAAAGTCCAAGGAGAGAACAAACTTTAAAGAGAGGATATCATGCTCCTATTATAAACACAGTTATAATTAAACATGCTGGGTGTCCATGTTAAATGTGTCTAGATTTCAAATCGCTTCATATTCTTTTATGCTGTAGGAATCTCTGAACTGGTATGTAAACAATATGGTCTGTTCTAAAATAGCATGAGAGCTTCTTGAGTTCTTCATGAGGCTCGCTGAAATGATGAGGTCATAAAGATCTCTGAACACCAAAGTTTGCTCAGGACTCCACTGCTGATATGTTCTCGGTGGGCTGACTGATCAACCTGACCCAAAGAGGATAGGGGGGGTTGTATGGCGAAGGGCCTTAAAGGGACGGCAACTAAACAAAATGTACCTCATAAAGAGGCAGGAGAATTTTTTTTTTCTCTAAATAAAAACAATTGTATGAAGCATTTTCTTTAGTTGTGAGTCATGTAAAGCTTCCCACAGGGTGACCAGAGGGGCTGTGTAAAGCTTATAAAAAAACAAAACACCCTGTCTTTAAATAAAATACAGATGAGGAGAGGATAAAAATCTTAAAATGCAAGTTGAGTATTTACATAAATACTCCTGAAACCAAACACATGTGCATTGAAGCTGTAAATTAAGCTGTAAATTAAAGTCCAAAGCTTCTTTCTCTCTTTAATTTCACTCACCCATTTTATTCTTTGTGTTACTTATCTTGTTGATTTATTTTTTTGTTCTGTATTTAAACCTTTTCATTCCATTGTAAAGTGTCCTTGAGTGTTTTGAAGGGGCTTTTAAATAAAATGTATAATTACTATTAAAGTCAATACATAACATAATCACATAAGATGGTCAAAACCATGCTGTCTGTTTAATACCACTTCTCTTTTTATAAATCTCATCTGTAGTGTCTCAAAAGTAGATATGTATCTGATATGAGTCAAGGTGAAACTCACCAAATGAGCCAATTTAGAAAAAAAAAAAACAGATGTCTAAACACTATGTTGGCCAGTTCAGAGTTTTCCAAAAGTTTTCAGCCCATAATCTCAAAGATAGAGGTGGTGGAAACAGGCAGCACATGCCATGAGAATACAGTCCAAAGCCAAATGGAAAAAAAAAACAACCAAACAAAAAAACAAAACAAAACAAACAGTAGAAGCTCATTTACCATGGTTAAAAAGTCAAAATGAAAAATTGCCTTTTTTGAGGGTTATTTTGTATTTTTTGCCTTTAATAAAGTCAAAATTATGTGCAATACATTGAAATTATGAGATAATAAATTCAAAATTTTGCAATAAAAAGTCAGTATTCTGAGTTTTAAAAAAAAGTCAAAATTATGGGGAGATAAAGTCTCTCTTATGAGGTATGAAATTGAAATCTTGAGATTCAAAAACAAAAAATTCTGAGATAAGAAGTGGAAATGTTGTGATTCCTGCTCCTTCTGTCACTATAGTTCCTGTAACCCCTCACTCTCCAACTTCCACCTTAAAACCGTTTCAAAGCTGCATTTGCTCAGCACTCCCCCGTATTAATTCTCTAGCAAATATTATCATTTGTGGTCTAGCAGATTAAAGTAAGTCTCAGTGTACCCACAATTCATTTCTCTGTGATACTGATAAACAGCTGGAGCTCACGCCAAAGTAAAGCTTCTGCTAAGAAAGGTTCCCTCCTTTCAACAGTCTCAAAATTTCCATTTTTGATCTCATAACTATGACTTTTTATCTCATCATTTCGACTTTTTGCCTTATAATAATGGCTATTTTCTAACTGTCAACTTTTTTACCTCATAACTATAAGTTTCCATCTCGGAACTTCAGGTTTTAACCTTATAATTATGGCTTTAAACCCATAACTATGGCTTTTATCTAACAATTCCAACTTTTTATTTCATAACTTTCAGTTTTTATCTCGCAACTCTGACATTATATCTCAAAATTTTGACTTTTGATATCATATTTTGACTGTTTATTTCATAACTATGACTTTCTATCTCATACATCTTATTTTTATCCCACAATTTTGTTTTTTAATCCCACAAATCTCACTTTTTACCTCACAATTTAATTTTAATAGTATCATTTAAACGTTTTATTTCACAATTATGGCTTTTATCCCATTGAATTGTCATTTATCTTATAATTTCAACTTTTTATCCCATAGCTATGAGTTTTTATTTCATAATTCTGATTTTTATCTCATAAATGTGACTTTTTACGTCATAATCTTGACTTTTTATCTAATTAATTCTGCTTGTTGCTCAAAATTTTGACTTCTTGTCTCACGTTTTCAACATTTTATCTCATACTTCTGACTTTTTATGTTATAATTTTAACTCCATATATGGGCAAAAGTAAAATTCTTAGTAAGGCCAGATTTCTTTCTTTCTTTCTTTCTGTCTTTCTTTCTTTCTTTCTTTCTTTCTCAGGCTTTTATACAAAAAGATAAAAAAGAAAAACAGAAGGCCTAATATATTGAACTAAGCTGATGCACATCAATACATGAAAATATGACTTTGTACCATGTCTAGACCTGATGCCTCTGATACCTGTCCTGGCTTAGTCAACATGGTTCTTGTGGCAACAATAATTGTGGAAACAGATCAAGCACTTTCTGTTTGCATGATTAATATTAAATTAAGTCCTTTTCTAATATTTATTTTTTCAAAAATACATGAAAGCATTTTATGACCCTCCTCACGAAGCAGGTACCAGCTACAATCCCAGGGAAAATGATTTCAATCAGCTCTTTAATTTTGAAAAGTAGCCTGTTTGCTATGATTTCATGTCCCCTTTATGACATTTGTCACTCTTACGTGAGTTTATTGGCATTCCTTATAATGCTCACGCCTGCATATGAATACACATGTGTATGTTTGTGTGTTTGCTTTGTGTGTGTATGTTGAGCATCTCCTCGTGCTCCTTCCTGATTCTATGTTATTATTTTGGGAGATAAAGAGTTGAAGACGTCTCCTCAGCTTTACAAACCTCTTCAGAGTAAATCTGTTGTTGAGGACGCAGCACTGAGGTGACTTTGTTTAGACTCCCTGAGCCAAAGGCTGCAATTATCTGAAGTTCAGCAACATCCCCGGGCTGTGTTCATAATCAAGCTGCAAAATGAGAGAGACCTTTTCTGCTGCAGGCCCCCCGAGGCTCGCCTGTATGTGGGTCATTTGAACAAAAGGTTCTCCGTTAGAAGTTTTTCATACACTTAACACTGAGCCAGATTAACTGTCTGAGAGGCTGCTCTTCTCTATACATCTTTGTTTCTATTTCTGTCTGCTGGGCAGCAGCTCGCAGCTTTTTTTTCTGCCCACCAGCATATCTAAAAGTAGCTCTGCACTCTCCTCTCTGCAAAAAAAAATTGCTCCCTTCAAGAGGATTCTGCTACAGAGATGTGTAAACAACATAAAGATCCAATGATGTAATAACGCCCCCCACAGGCTGCAATATTTCACATCAAAAAGCTGGAAATACAGTGAATTATCAGTTTCAATGACTTATTTCTTACATTGTTAAAGGTTGTTAAAGGTTGTTAAAACATAAAATAACAGAGCCTACTTAAAAAGGACTTAACTTTAAACTGGCCTAGAATCGTAGACATGTTTGCAGTGGAAGTGACTGACAGAATGTGACAACACTTTAGGAAAGACAGCCACAGAGATGGATGTGTTTAATTTGTCTTTAGGGAAAGAGGATGTCCCCAAACAGCAGGAGGTCAAAGGACTTGATTGAAAGCATCTTGTTGTCGATAATAAGAAACTAAATCTTTATTCCTCTAACCTAAATAAACAAGTACAGATCAAACTAGCAAACCCTCAGGCTAAATCAATCTAAACAAAAGCAAACAACATGAAACATTTTTGGTTTGAATGCAAAAGTCTAAATGATGGAACATCTAGCTGAACACTATATCGGCACTTTAAATCATATTTAGCAATTGGTATGTAATGCTCTTTCTTCATTACATGCATTGAATTCTGCAGCTGCTACCTCTGGTGGTAATCTGGCTCCCTCTAGTGGTCTTATCTGTTAGTGTGTTTGTGTTCAGCACCATGGAGAGCTCTATGAGTGCTTGAGATGCTGAGCTGATGAAGACAAACAGCAGGCTCACCTTACAGGCATGTTTTAACACACTCATAATGAATGTTGACTCATTACTAACTGCTGTCTGTAAATGTGTGAGTCTAACTGTTGTAGCTCACTTAAGTGAAATACATGCCAAGCTGGATGTGGTGCATTGTGACTAAAGCATTAAAAAGTGAAAATAGGGAACAGCTTGGATGGAAGAAAAGACCCCTAATGTACAGAAGCAGTATTATCAACTGGTTGCAGGTTTGACTCAAAGTCCAATTACTTTAAGTAAAATCATATTCCTCACTCCCTTTGCATATCTCCAAAGTTATCTGCCACCAAGTAAACTGAAAGGAAACCCCAAAAAAGACTAGGGGTTCCCAAAGTGTCTTTCAGCAACAACAACTTTTTACACTTGCATATTTTATTCACAATTGTAAAGAATATTCAAATCGAAACAACTTCATTTATCTGTTAGGAACTTCATTTGCAGAGACAAACAAAACACAGCACATGTCCATTCACAGACCACAGTTCCATAATAAATACATTAAAAAACATTACAGAGATAAAAAAGGAAAAAGGGGGAAAAAATGTATAACAGCAATAGTGGTTACAGTTTATATAAAATAATACAAACAGAAATGTTTGATCTGTTTTCCACATTCCAGTCAGATTTATTCAGAGAAACTCAGCAATATGTGCACGTCAAAAGCGCAGACCAGAGGTCTTCAACAGGGGGTCCATGGAGGTACTGCAGGGGGTCTGTGACATTTTTAGTTGATTAGGCAATTCTTTTATACTTTCAAATAATTCATACCAAGTTTGCTTATGCATGGCAGTGGAGCTAATGAGCCAAGACGTGAGTTTTCACATTTATGTTTAAAGTAAAGATGGCACTCTGAAAGTTTCTATGCTTGATTATAATACACTTGACAGAATGTTCATACTGACATTGGTATCAGTCGACGTGGTAAGTTTATGTGGCAGTGCCAAGGACATAATCCTAGAGATGGGTATTTGAGAACTGGTTCCTGTCAGGAATGGGTAAGAAATGGTTCAATTAATCTATATATATTGCTTAACAATTCACTTATCGATTCTTTTTTACATTACAGCCTTACGTTTATGTCACATGGCATCACACATCAACCAAGACAGTCATCAGCATCAACTGCATGTGGATGTGTGGATTTTTTGCAAAGCTTGTTTTTTTGTTGTTTTTTTTTATCTTTTGTATAAATAAATTATTTCCTTTCATGTTAACTTAATTCTATTCCTCTTTTTATCCTGGGCTATTTGTTACTCTCCTGTGTCATACTCTGAACACCTTTGGTGTCATAATAATATTGATAATAATAACAATAATAATAATAATAATAATAACAATAATAATAATAATAATAATATATTTTGCACACTTCAGTGTTTCACCACCACTTCACTTGTGAATATCAAGCTTAATTATAATCCTTCTGACCACGTCACCAACATCGATTCAATCATTGTGAGCTATAGCGAGAAATGTTAACAAATTGAGACAACTTATGAAAAAGAAATTACTCTAAAGCTTGAGCTGACCAACCTGTTTAGACTTCCAATCAAAAGATGTTTTCCATGATAGAAGATTCAGTGTATTTAAAATAGAAAAACAGGAAAGCTGTTTGTGTATCACTACAAGAAGTATCATAAAGGATGAATTTATCTAACAATAGGGGAAAGCCAGACAGCAAGGAATGAGAAATAACAAAGAAGCCTCAAGCTCACAGACATAACTAATCTAAAATCAGCATACAAGCTGTTCCCAGAAACAAGTCGCATATCTACACCCACTGATGGGATAAACACATCACTCAAAGCTGACTGATGAGGGCAAAGTTAGACACAATAACCTCCTTTTCAAAACACAAATCAGCTGACATGAACCCAGCATCAGGATGAACAATGACAGCCAGAAAAAAATAGCACTTCAGTCTGATTCTCAGACAGGGACCGCCAAGATAAAGAAAAAACATCCTGACAGCTTTAAGATAAAGAGAAAGGGATATTTCTGTACTCACCGAGTTGTTGTCTGTGTTTCTGCAGCTGCTGCTCTCTGCACAGATCTGCTGTGGAACACACACACACATACACACAGACACACAGACTGAATCAACATCATACTCATGTTAAAAGCTCAACAAAGACTAAACAAAACCTGAATTCAGAAAAAAAACACTTCACACCAAACACAGATTTGGGATGGAACAATGTTCATAACAGAAGTACAGGTGTAAAGAGTGTCAGCTCACTGCTTTGTTTATAAAAGCTGCCAAGAACACAGGCACTGAAAGTTGTTATGCCAGAGAAAAAGCCAAACATTATCATTTTGTATGACAAATTCAGAAAAGATTAGAGCTATTTAAAGCATAGCTGATTGAAATGTATCATTGCTGGGTTGTTCGGTTCCAGTCTTTATATATCTGGGCTCTACATAAAGCTACAATGCCAAGTTTTTCTCCAACATTATGTTGACAAAAGTCTCCCTGAGTTAACACAAAGATCAGACACCAACCATCAAAGAGATTCAGAGGAAAGTTAAAGAAAAACCTGCCCTGAACACAAAAGTTTCACCTTACTTTTATCACTGTAGATCATTAAAATCTGGGGCACTAAAGGTTAGAGGAGTTTGACACAACAAAGACAGAACAAAAAAATCAGACAGAAGTTGAGAGGGCATCCAGAGAACAGCAAGAACCAATATCTATCCAAGTGTAAACTTGAGCTGAAAACTTATGCAAAAATAATCTTATTGTGATTATTTTCCTCTTTATTGCACGAGTGTGTGCACTAGCGATTTATTGTGCCATTGTTTCTGACTTCCCATCTTAATGGGTTGTTAAACAAACACAAGCAATAATTCAGTCTTCATTAAAAAGAGCTACATATTATATAAGGAAAACTAGAAATAAATAACTTTTGAAAAAGAGTTCAGTTTTTATGTATTTTTAAATTTTAACTGCTACAGTTGTGCTTAAAAGTTTACACCCTCTCCAGCAGAATTTTCTGATTTTTTGGCCTTTTCTCAGAAAATATGAATGGTAACACAAAAACCTTTCTGTCACTCATGGTTAGAGGTTGGGTGAGGACATTTATCAACAAACAGCTGTTTATTCTTTTTTAATCATAATGACAAAAGAAACTTCAAAAATGACCCTGTTCATTATTTTATACACACACACTGATTACAAGCAAATAGATCACAGGTGAGGATGGTTACCTTTAGGAGACAATCAAACACATTTGTGTTCACTTTTGTGCATTTATCAGGACAAAACCACCAGAGTTGTGTAAATTTCTTAACAGGGTCATTTTTGAAGTGTCTGTTGTCATAATGATTTAAAAAGAGTTTTTTTTTTTTTCAACAAATGGATTTTCATATTTTCTGAGAAAAGGCCAAAAATCAGAAAGTCTGCAGGGGGGTATAAATCTTTGGGCACAACTGTACATTAAAACTTTATGATATTTTCTTTATTTACATTTTGAATAAAAACAAAGCACATACATAAGGATAAAAATAAGGAATTTACAAAAATATATCGCAAAAAATTCAATTTTGCATGTACAATGCATGCCATCACTTTACAAATGTGCAATATACTTTAACACTTTCTAAAATTGTGCTATTCCCTTTAGAAATATATGCAATATAAGATATACCATGTGTATTATGTAAATAAGACATTGTTATTACTATCATTATACAATCACTGCTATTATTATATTCCTGTTCCTATGCACATACAGAATCCCTCTCAAGTACTTGAATACATCTTAAAGCTCTATTTATATTTCACTATATTTCCTTTTTTTAAAGATTTTTAACAGTGACAACTCTTTTGAATGCCTACTATGTATTTGTACAGTGCTGTGAATTGTGATGGAGATGTCAATATCCCTTATGGACACACCTAAAGGGACCAATAAAAGTACTATCCATGTATCTATCTACAGGTACATTAAAAAATTGGTCAAAACTGATAGCGAGATGAATGGAACATGTTAGCAGATGACGAAAAAAATGTACACTCATCAGCCAAGAAGCTTAACATGAAACGTACTTGGATGTTCCAACATGACAGTGATCAAAATCTAATCTGCTAATGGTTATAGCAGAATAAAGGGAAGGTTCTGGAGTGGACATCTCAGTCTCCTGACCACAATACCATTGAGCCACTGGGGAGACCTCAAACCTGTAGTTCATGGAACACAATCCAAGAATTTAGGCTTTTTGCCAAGAAGAATGGTCAGTTTTACCATCTGAGAAAATAAAGACCCTCATTCAAAACTACCACAAAAGACTTCAAGCTGTCAATGATGTTAAAGGGGGCAAAACAAGGTGTTACAAACTGGAGGATGTAAGCTTTTGATCAAGGTCATAATGGGAGTTTATGTTGTCATTATGATTTTAAAAAAGACTACACAGTTCCTTGATAAGAAAAGGCTTCACCCAACCACTAAACTTGTTTTTAGTAACTTCTTTAACTTTTTAGTAACTTCTTGCTGTTTCGCCACTTTTCATTCATATTTTGAAAAGGCAGTTTTCAATAATTTATCTCTTTGGTTGAGTTGGGTTTAGTAACATTGATGCAGAGCATAAAATATCTACTGCAAAAAACTTATGTCTTGTATTCTGACACATCTCTGGTTAAAAAAATACTGCATTGCCAGCGATTAGATTTTTATTGCAGCCTGTACTGCAATTCAATCTGATTAACCGATCAGCCCCAGTGTAAACAAAGATTAAAGCACAATAGAAAACAGAGGTTCCTTCTACCTGTCAGATACTGAGGGGAAGTTTAACTCCGTCCTGGAGGGATAAAAATACCATAGAACTTCTAAAAAGGAAGGTCCCAATTTCACACAGTGTTCCTTATACAAAGAAAGTGTGACTGCATGTTTCAATAGTGTATAGTGTTAATGAACCGATTTAACCCCATGTATTATATTTAGAAGAGATAAGGACACAGTATCTGATCACAGCTCTAGATGCTTCTGTACTATTTCCAGCAGATGGCACTATTAACAAGCTGTCAGTGAGCATGTAGGTGTGAATCTCCAGCACCTTCAGACAGATTAAACAGCAGAGCAGAGAAAGATTTACTCTGACAGGCAGGTAGACAGACACGTCCACCTCCATGCGCATGCACACACACACACACACACAAATACAGACAACCCATTAGACGATGGTGTCTTAATTTGAGAAAGCCGTTTGTGCTTGCAGGACTCATATTTCATCATTTACTCTTTGACTCATCTTCCTAATCAGCTCGGTTTCCTCCATGCTCACACGGACACACACACACACACACACACACACAGACACACACACACACAGGTAAGCAGATCGTCACCATCTGCCACCGCACACATGACCTGAGTAGCCACCACACACCTACACACTCTGGCTTGGCAAGAACAGCATGTTTGCACCGTGTTTGATTAGGACCTGTGCTTGTGTGTGTGTGTGTGTGTGTGTGTGTGAGATTGACTCAGTGTGTTGATGTGTGTGAGGCCTCTCTCCCATCTGCCAGCAGACCCTCCCTGAAATCTGCTGTCCCTGAAACACACGTATGCACACACACTTGGAGGTGGTCCAGAGACTGCAGCAATTTGATTTATGTTGATCAGCAACACTGGCATGAGGTAGACATGGTGCATCAGCAGGGTCAGCAGAGACACTCGTGGGTTTGTGTTCTTCACTCAGCTTAGATGTCTCTGTGGGAAATTTGTCTGCATACTTCAATTCCCTCATGAAGATCACAGACAGCAAAAAATGGATACCTCAACTGGAAAGCAGGTGCGTCATGCCTTTTTAAACTGGTGGGCCAAGTGAAGAAGAAGAGAGCCAGAACGGTTCCCTGAGGGGGCAACTCAGCAGCCTCATAAACTGTGGTCTGCCCGGCCTGTCAGGTAGATCATGATCCAGGAAACCAGGAGAGCATGTCTCAATTGCATCATCCACACCTAAGTGGAGGTGACACATAAACTGCAATGGGTCTTGACCTGAACATAATGCTGGTGTGAGGTGTGCCAAGATCAGCCCCTTTAGGAAATCTTCAGATGACAGGTAATGCTTCAGGTCTGCTGTCTTTCAGGGATACAAGGTGCCCTTTTTCAGACACTGGGACCAGGCAAAGTGGCAAATGCCTTCAATGACACAAGAAGTCTTCAAATGAAGGCTCATGTTGAACTGGTGCAGCAGTCCACCTCTGCAGGACCGTAGCTCAAGGCCCAGAGGTAGGTCCCTGGTGGAATTATGAGATCATTTGAGATCCAAAGCACAGTAACAGTGGCAAGGGGTGCAGCAAAGATGGCGATGGGTGTTGTTAGAGTAAATGTACATAAGTTATCCCATATACGCTGATATTTATCCACAGTTTCATATTCTGATATTCCTTCTGTACTTTCACCTAGTTTCTGTGTAGCACATAGTTTCTGTGTATCTCACTGATGAGCAGGACTTCGGAGAGGTCGCGGCTGTTTGAGCAAGCAGCTGCATCACTTCTCAGGACTGTGGGAGTCTTCCATGGTCCGGGTCGGTTTGAAGATGGGAGGACACTGGACACCCAGCGTGTACTCGTTTGCTGGACTTTATGCACATACAAACACGTACTCATATTTTGTGTAAAACGTCATGGTGTAATGCTCCCCCATCCTCTCAGAGTGCAACATGTAACTAGGGCCCTCTAAGGGAGTATAAGGTGGGGATGGGCAGAGTGTGACTCAGAGCGTAGAAGAATTGTAACTGAGCACATCTCTGCGTTCTCCTTGCAAGTAAAATTAAAATTCTGTTGTCTTTGCCTCATTTGTGTCTCTTTTCTGATGTCTTAGGTTGCTTTAAACTTGACAGTGTCTACAGAGACTGGGGGTGAGTGAACTAGGACCATAGGGACTTTCCCCAGGAACAAGGAACACTTTGCAAAATGATGTGCTTTTGGACAAGGGACTAGGGTAACTGATCCACCTTTCAGTAGGCCCTGAATGGCTAGAGTTGGGTACCAAATTCTGTACTTTTACAGGTACCGATCAAATTCCAATACAGTATCATGTATCAGTACCTAAACGCATCTTTGTGACTGTGAGGGAGTGGAAGAGCAGGTGATGTTCCATGCTGGACATGGGCATGGCATAGGCAGTGCTAGGTTTTAATTTCTGCATTATCAAGAAAAAACACTGTGTTGTTGTAGTTATTTTTTTTAAGTTGTATTTACTTTTAGATAAGGGTTTTTATGTTGAAGAAATTTGTGAAACAATTGCGATGCTACCGTACAAACAGTTGAATGTTGTTTTGATATATTTGTTAAAGTTTATATATTGAGAAATGAACATTATATTGAAATGTTTGGGGATTTTATCATTAAAGGTAGGGTCTGCAGGAATTTCCAATACTTTTGATATGCACAACTTCCAAATTTGGCTCCTCCTCCGTGGCTCAGTGTCAGCTGCAGCACATGCCCACTACTTCGATCATAGCTCGCTGCCTTGGCGACATGGGCACACTCATGGAAACGGGCAAAAATATGGACAAAGTGAACGCAGAGCATAGACAAAAGTAAGGCCGAACAATTTGCAAAACTAATCGAACTGCAATTATTATCTCCCATATTGCAATCACTGTTTTTTGGGCAATAATTTCCAGGTTCACATCTTTTATGTTTTTCAATAAACATATGAGCAATGAAATTCATTAAAGGAAAGCAACAGCCCACTACAACTACCTGTGTATGTTTTCCGTCTATTTTGGTCCCTTTTCACTTTTTTTTTGCCACTTTTGAAGCATTTTTTGCTACATTCGGACTATTTTCTATGTTGAATCCCAAAGGGTTTTTTTTTGCCACTTTTGTTGTTTTTACTCATTTTTGACACTTTTCACTATTTTTTTTTTTTACCACTTTTGAACCATTTTTTCAACAAACTATTGTTAAAGTATCATCCCTACTTTCTTATCATTTTTTTGTTGACTTTGGCTGTTTTTACCTCTTTCACCGTTTTTTTGTCACTTTTTTCACCATTTTTGCTACTTTATGAATTTTTTTAGTTTGCTTCAAAATTTTATTGCAAATTTTTGTTGCTTTTTGGCCATTTTAGTCACTTTCCTTACCTTTATTTTTGACACATTTAGCCCATTTCTGCTTCTTTTTGAATATTTCCAGATTTTTATCACAATTTTATTGCCAGTTTTTGTTGCTTTTTGGCAATTTTTACCGCCTCACACTAAGTTTTATTGCCACTCTTTGTTGGTTTTGCCTTTTTTCACCACTTACATTGTTTCTTGTGAAGGTATTGGTACAGTTTGTCTCCTTGGTTGAACAGGGTTGAGTAACTCTGGTGTAGAGCAGAAAACATCTACTGTAAAAAACTGCAGCTGATATTTTGACACATTTATAGAAATCTTGCACTGTCTGCAATTAGTATATTACTACAGGACATATTGTGATTTAATCTAATTTGCGATTAATTGCCCAAATCTAGACAGAGGACTCCATCCGTATTTAACACTGAGCATAAATGGGCCTTAACTCCCATCCATACTTCCCCTGACCTGTTTTCCTGCTGTTCCAGATGCCTTTCCTCACTCTTTCTTATTCTCATTCTTACATTCACAGGCTGCTGAACCACTGACCTGTATGTTAGTGTGAGTGAGACAAGGTTGTGGTCCAGCCTGCTCTGGGGTAGAAGGGCAGTGGAGCTGTCAGCACTGTGGCATTAGCACAAAGGAGATCTGGTGTCCTATGAGACGTACTGGTAGAAAGTGGGGGAGTGTGGAGAACAGAGAAAGACTTGATTGAAATCCCTGGTGATAATGAAAGCCCTCAGGTCTTTAGTTTTGAGACTTCAGGTAATGGATCACAGGCCACTACTGTGATTCCCGGCCAGAGGAATGTGAACAGTGATGGTGATTACACCTGTAAACCCCCTCAGTGGGTAATAAGGACCAAGTCTGATGGCAATCAGCTCGATGTTCGTGGCTGACGACACGCTCCTTGACAAAGACGTGCTAGTATAATGTTGTGAGTCATTCTCACTCCTGCAGCAGATAAAGATACTGGCCCGTCCATATTCATGTGATCAGAAAACAGATAAGAGGTGGCAACAGGAGGCATCAAATCTACACCAACTAGAAAAGATTTTTCCATTTGCTGAACTTATTTCAGCTCCTGAATGAGAAGAAAGTTCTCCTTCGACAGAGAGTGAATGGAAAGTAAATTGACCCTGTTGGACGAGTCCATTTGCAGACATGGAGCACTGCCAGCGTCTCTCTCTCTGTCTCTCTCTCTGTAATATGAAATGGATCTCATCTGACCTCACTCTCTCCTCATTATCTCTTTCTCTCCCATTCAATTTCAATCTAATTCATATCTGCTGGATTGGTCTGACAAGAAATAAACTTGCAGTACAGCTCAGGCTGTCTGCTGCCATTTGTGCATCACCTGTTTCATCACCAGGCGAGAGCCGACACGGCTCATCAAACATAACGACACTTGGGAGCTTTGCCAGGATTTTAGGTGAATACAAAATGTTCACTGTTATGAAGCTTCTGAATGGTACCCAGGAAGAAGCTTTGAACAGAAAATCATGCAAAGTCAGTCACCAATCCAACCATTCTGAACACCTGGGGGCTTTGGGGAAAAACCCAAGCACCTGAAGAAAACCAAGTATGACTAAACAAAAAAAAATGCAAACAGAAATGCTAGAGACCACCTCTAAACTGAAAACTTGTCAGATCATTAAACTTCCTTCTCATCTAGTAGTGGATGCAGTAAAAACACTGAAGATCTTTTTTGTTAATAAGCTGATAAAACAGGTGGTCATAGAGAGAGGAAGCAAATATTTAATTACAGTGATTTGTAACAAGAAATGATGAGGAAAAATTATTTACTTCAACAATATAGAAGCTTACAGGTAAATGTACATGTTATGTAAATGTACAGCTCAAAAATAATCTCATTTTTCTCAGACTCTTGTTCCAGAAAACCCCTTATCTGAGCCTTAGTCTTACATGCTCTTAGCTGTTGTCTCTTCAAGGCTTTCTGCTGCATAAACCCCCTTCCCTCTGATTAGGCATCCCTCTGGAGGCCTGTTGGGGGTCTGAAATATGAGCAGACCTTAGTGTGTGAGACCCACTCCAATGTGTAATGTATTTCAGAAAGATTTGGTTTTATTTTTAGAACAGACCGTTTAGAGCGGTTTCTAATAGATTCCAGGATTTCATCATCCTTTGAATATGAAGTTGTTCAAAAATGTGCTCATGTTGATGAGCAATATGAACACTATCTATTTTTAATATTGTATGGATGGCAGTCATTTTCTGTTATTTTACAGTGCATGTACGGTACGGTAATTTTCTGCAGTGTAATACTGTATATTGGATTACAGTATATGACTGTAAAATAATGGTAAAATAATGGCAACCCTGGTGACAGAAAACAACTGCAAAAAAAAAAAAAAAGAAAACTAAAAATGGCACAAAATTAAACTCTAATACCCTCATTTAAATTGAGTGTGAATTTATTTTGCTCAACGGAATTTTCATTTAGAGTTCTGCAGAAAATACCATGGTTCCACTAACATCTTTTTCAGCGAACAAACACAGGAGCACAGACAGACTGTGCCACTCTACACTACTACATGTTTAGCAGGGTCACATGGTCACAGCGTTCCCTCCTCACTCATGGTGATATTAACTTTCTGGTTACAAATCACAAAGGCATTTTGGGTACAATTCAAAAGCTGTAGCTTTGCTCAACAGCTGGGAGGAGCTAAGGTGGGTGGGGAATTCGGAAACAAAGTGATGGAGGACAAAGTGAGCAGTGACACAGGAGAAGAAAGTGTCCCCATGAGAGGAATGTTGTCGTCTGTTAAGAAGTTTCATGATTAATAAAAAATCCAACACGGATCAAAGAACAGTTTATTGTAAAAACTAAACAGTTCACTGCAACTGTGAGTGAAGACGGCATTGCTGCGGCGGCACAATGCAACATGTGAATTAAAAAATGGATAATATTCCTGTGAAAAGCAGCACAGAAAAATCTGTACTTTTATAACAGTACATTGATCCCTATTTGGAAGGACCTGCAACTGTTTATTGTCAGGATGGAGTTGGGTAACAATCTCATTTACTTTCAAGCTTGTGCTCTCACCTTCTTGTTCCCAAAATGCATTGCAAAAAATACCATTAAGTACTGTTTTCTTTCCTTGAAGCAATAATAGAATCAAATATTATTCTTAAGCGTCAATATACAGGGTTGTCCTATATTTAATTATGACAGGAATTTTGTGCTGAATTTTCCCTGTAAATTTACACTGATCCATTAAAATGACTTTATCAGTCAACATGACTCTAACTACAAACAGAGACTGTACACTTCATGTGACCGCAAAAAACTAAAGGAATCTGATGTGTTGGTTCACTATTGGTTTGGTGTCACTAAACTTTCACCCAAGTAAATACCTCAGCAGATACCTGTGAGGGAATTATTTTTTGGACACCACACTGCTAAAAATGAAATCATGTACATGTGGTGACACAAATAAAATGAAGCATGAGAGAAATCTCTATTTTCTTGTCTTACACTTGAGTAAACGTATTCCTACCCTCACTACTCCCTGCTCCTCCATAGGGCTCTCCTTGTCTTTATCTCTGTCTCTCAGACACTGTAGCTCTGTGATAGATGCAGTGACGGCCTTGATTGGACCGATCTGTGCAATCAACAACATTTATCAAACTTGGGGCTCCTTAATTCACTCATTTATTATACTGGTCGTGTGGCATGATTATAATTAAAACCTCTCAACTGTCAGCCTGCCTGTGAATTAGTTCTCTAATTGAACAAACAGCAGCACAACATAGACAGATGACTGCTCCTTTTCCCTCAGCATACACAGAGAATTTCCCTCATAAATTATTTTGTTGGACAGCCGGCTGCTGACTTTGAAGAAAGAGCAAAAATGATTGTAAGATGGATAATTAGTCATTTACAATTTTGGTTAAAAAGAAGAAAAGAAACATTCCAATTTATTCAGGAGTGGGTTGTACAAAACCATGTTCAGGGCAAAGGAAAATAAATCAAAGTCTTCCATTATAGACAGGGAATCATTTAAGTGTGCTAACATTGGTTAAACTAACTACTAAAATGTGAATATTCACTCTTTCAAATAATGTTAAAAGCCTGGTCTGATGGCCTGATATCTAGGATTACTACCAGAACTTCTCTGATGAAGACAATGGCAAAATAAAGCTAAAACTTCACCCAAAACTTCTAGAAATTACCAGAACTGGAGTGGCTGTCCGAGCCAAGTGCTAATTTTACTGTACTAAATCATGCATCATTTCAAATCTGGTTTACAGGATGTTAAATACAGATGAGACTCTGCTCTACAGGCATCAGTGAATAATGTCATAATGATGTCGAATGGAGTGAAGCAGTCAAAAAAGGACATATATTTCTTGCCAATTGCATTTATTTATCTATTTATTTATCTATTTGACAGGAGCCATGCAGGACAAAACCTGTCAGGTCAGAGCTAACTATGAAGCTAATTTTCTTCTGTGGTCCCTGGGCAGGAAGATGCACAAGAACATACAATGCAATTAACAAAGACAAACACAGGAAAAAACAAACAAACAATAAAATCAATGTGAGTCTTTCAGGTATGAGATGAATTTGAAGCCATGAAATTGGGTTTCATAAAGGTTCGGACAGTACAATGAAAAAAGGCAATTGGCAGGTCTTTGGATTTACTTAGATTAAATAAGTTCATGAAACACAATAAAATCACATTCCTTATGTGAGCATAGTTTAATTAGACAGAACATGTTCAACATGAATGTGTCATTAACGTATCTGTTTTAAATTGATTGAAAGTGATTTAATCAAGAAAGCAACATAAATAGTTTTCCTGATAAAAACTACACACGAACAGCAGCTTTCAATCATCACAAAACAAAACTTATAACCTGTTTTTTTTAACGTCTAATAACTAATGACAGATCAACTGCTCCTTCTGAGAACTTGAAGACAATGCAGCCAAATAACATCTTCATATCACCGCAGTTTAAGGATGTGAAACATTTCTTTGAGGTGTAATGATTTTTTTTTAGTTTTACTACCTCTCATCTGGAATGCATGAGGGGACTTAGTTTTTGACCAGGGGGAGCAGTTTTTGTGTAGACCTCAGTTAGAGCAGACCGTCATGGTGAAATCCTGTAGAGTGTGGTCTTCTCTGAGAGCCGAGCGAGCAGTGTGTAATGTCACGTGTCTCGGAACAAGCAGTTAAGCGACTGAAGTTGCTCAGCAAGAATAGGAAAGATTGCAGCTCCAAGGCTTCAACAGTTATGGACCTTTTCCACTGACTCGTCTTGGCCCTGCTCTACTCCCCTCTACCCGGTTTGTGTTGTGTTTCCACAGGCACGGTACTGCGCATCAGAAACCAGTTTTTAGTATCTACTCTACCCTGGTTCCAAGCGAGTAAAGCTGATACTAAAAGGTGAAGTCGGCGGTCTGCCGGTCACTCATTGGTCAGAGAATGTCGTCTCTGCAGCTTCTGACTCTGAACAATTCACTTACAAGAGGCAAACGAATAAGTCAGCGATGGGTTTTTAATGACATTTAAACCTGACGGCACAGAACCAGACTGAATGAAGACAAAATACAGCCCTAAAATGCTCTGTCATGATTCCTAAATAATTTAAAAGTCATTTTTAAACCAACAAGAAGTTAACAGCAAAGATAGTTCGGTTTAAAGAGTCTTTTCGATTCAATCAAAGTTCGTCAGCACAGGAGCGATCTGTCTGCCACGAGAGTCTTTAAGCACCAATCAGTCCATTAATCCACAGGGATCAAAAAGGAAAACCAGTTCAAAGAAGAATGATTGATCAACAAAAAATCTCTGGTATACCAGGCCCAAAAATCGAAAATTAAAGCGATCTCACTGGATCCAGGGAAGAGTTGATGTCAGGAAGCAGCTCCTTCGTTTTCCTCCACGTGCAGCAGCACAAGGCTGTTGTTTACCTCCGTTGTCATGACGCCCAACATTGAGCCACTGTATTACTTTAATGAAATCTTTTGAAAGCTTTTTTTTTCCCTTTAAAGACCACAGTGGCACATATGTTAGTACAAAATTATGTTTGTGTCTCGTTATAGATGAACATGCACGCACTTCTGCGCAACACTTTAGCGCAGCTGTGTTATAAGATCCACGCCCACTTTGAGTCTGGAGTCGGGCTAGAGGAAAAGATAAACAAACCGAGTAGAGCCGAGTAGAGTAGAGCTGGAATTGTATAGTGGAAAAGCGCCATTAGTGTTGTCAGTATCTTGTCTTTGTAGCACGTTCAATTAACAATAAGTAAAACAGGATTTACTAATAACTGTATTCTGTTTTTATTTACATTTCCCACAATGTTCAAACTTCATTGGAAAAGGAGTTGTACATATCATGATCTGTATCTTTTCGGGGATCTACTTCACAGCTCCCTGTGAACAATGCACACTCATTATAAGTATGTGTTAAATTTGGCTTGGTTATCTTTGTGAACAAGCTCAGTCATCTCCAACCTGTCCTTTTCACAGCATTACACTGATAAAAGCACTTTATCTTGAATTGCCTCACTGGGAGTCAGTCTCTCAGAACAGATGAGGAGATAGAAACATGAGTGAGTTAAAACACTGCAGAATGACAGCGGAGCTGTGTGTAAAACATTTAAACAGACATTAAACACACTCATACCAAATCCACGCATTAGTGCATGGACAGCAAGTTAAAATACAGTTACAATAACACACAAAAAAGAGACTGCTCTTGTGTTATTTGACAGGATATTCAGCTACCCATTCATTCACACACATTCACTAAAACACACAAAGCTTATTTTAACAGGAAGGGGGATTTTGGACAGATGCTCATATTGTCTTAGCGCCCAGTAGAACTGCAGAGTAGATAAGTCAATTTACTCAAAAGTCTGAGCAGAGAATTAACCATCCACTTCGTTGAGAATAGGCATGGGTCTTGATTTTCCAATATTTGTTCTCTTATGAAAAATGGAACATTTTAAGCAACAATAACCTTATCCAAAAAATACATTTCACCTACATGATTTGGGGGTTTGAAACAAGGTATAAATGTATTGTACAAAGGTTTCACATAACATTCTGTTAAGGTATGACTGGATCTACCAACACCGCCTAAATAGACTTATTGCATTATGGTATGGTTTGGTATTATTCAAGGATTCAAGGAGTTTTATTGTCATTCAATCCATGTAAAACATGGGTGGGACGAAATTAGGTTACCCTGGTCCCGGAGCAAGCCCAATCATAGAAATGAGAATAATAAATATATACAAATATACAATAAAAAAGAGAATAAAAGAAGAACACAATCAACTAGCCCTTTTAACAAATAGACAGAATAAAATAATTATATAATAATAATTATATTATTATAGCAGACCCATAACATTGCAAATACAAAGATAAACCAAAATAAAGCTGGTGGCATCATTTTCAAAAGTGGTCAACAATTCTGACTGTTGTTTAGAGCTTCATCTCTATATTCTAGAGTGGAATTATTTCCTGGAGTTAAAAGGTGCATGAGCATCAAGCTGCACTCAGATCAAGCAGCAACTCTCTGCTGTTGTGAGGTGAAGCCACTGCAGTTTTGATATAAACTGTAATGAACTGTGCACTCTTTACTTAAGACATTCCCTCCAAAAGCCTCAGAGTGGAGGATAAGTTATGCTTAAATGTGACAAACGGAAATGAGACAGGTGGAATGAGCATGATAGAGCGCAAGTAGCTTTTATACTTTTTAGCACTCCCACAGTAAATCCCTGATTCACACGAACAGCAAGCGTGCCCATTTTTGGTACTCGTCAATTCACTCTGACTGTGTCTCTGGAGCTCAGCACACTCCATAGCAACTGGATACTAGATTACAAGACCACAGGATAACCTAAAGAAGCCCATTACTGCCAGTTAAATATGTAAAATAAAAAATTGGATTTGTTGACATTTTTGTTTTCTGAATTAAGACAAAATTTTGATATAAAAGTCAATTAACTAAGATAAAGAGTCAGTTATTCAGCTTTTTATCAAGATTTTGTCCTAGTAATCTCAAAATTTTGACTTTCAAGTATAATTCTGACCTACCTGTTTCATACTTCAAGTTTTAACTCAAAATTTCAACTTTTCATCTTAAAATTTTGACTTTTCATCATAATTTTTAACTTTTAGCTCAAAAATTTAACCTTTTCATGTACTTTTGACTATGAATTAAATATTTTCAATCTATGATCTTGAATCTCTCAGATTTTTGACCTTTCATCTCAATTTTTTTCTTGTAACTTTGACTTTATAACCACAACATTTTGACTTTGTTTTCCTCAAATTTTGATTTTATAAAAACAAAAAATAATTGGTTACTTTTTCAAAATTTTTATCTCATGATTTTGACGCTTTATCCAAAATCTTGACTTTTTTTTCTCAAAATTTGATTTTTTTATCTCACAATTCTGGCTTTACTGTTGCATTATTTTAACTTTTTATAATAAAATGTTGATTAAATGTGGGCAAAAAAATCCCAGCAAAGCCTAGTTTTCATTTTTATCTGCAATCATCATGTATCCACTCTCCCCAAACTTCAGACATTTTATTCCATTTCTTCTTTTTTCTGTTGGTGTCCTTAATAAAATGTGTTGTTTTATATAGAATGCTATAAAGTTTTCCATCACCAAAATAAACTCTTGCTTGTCCAGGATGAGATTTAGGACATGGTGTTTTATTTCCAAATGGCTGGATACTCTGTTTGTTTTTCATGTCTGTTTTCTGGTTCGGTACAACCTGCCCCGCAGAGATTGACACGTTCCACATTCAATGTTCCACGTTCAATGTTCCATGTTCTGACAAAATAGACTTTCAATGAAACAGATGCAAGCAGTGGAAGCTGCAGGGTAGTGTGCGAACGTTCTGCAGTACACACTTTATGTGTGAATCAGGAGTAACTGTTGCCATCTGAACCCAAACTGCAGGGGGTGGAGTTTCCCAAACACACGCCCACCAGAGTAACAAACAAGAGTCAAGGCAGTCATTTTATCAGTGACTCCAACATTACTTTTCGCCCGATCCTCTACTCTGCTGAGTTTGGCCGCAAGGAACTGTTCATCACATGGTGATCTCTGTTATACACTTGAGGCTCCCGTTCGTTTGCAATGTTGTCCACATGTTTCCGTCTGGCAGTTACAAATTTTTAGAGGTGCGTTGCGCAGAAAGATAGATAGATAGATAGATAGATAGATAGATAGATAGATAGATAGATAGATAGATAGATAGATAGATAGATAGATAGATAGATAGATAGATAGATAGATAGATAGATAGATAGATAGATAGATACTTTATTGATCCCGAAGGACATTCGCTGTATCCAGTTACAAAGACATACAAGACATAGCATGCAACATTATTGCAAATTACCTGTGGCCAAAGCCCCCCTCTCACACCCCCATATATCAATTAAGAGAAGAATAGACTTTAAAAGGAAATATACATAACCTGTGCATGGATAGATTATAAAATCATAAGTCATATCAAATAATAACCTATAAATGTAAAGAGAAAGCTGTTCTGAAGTTATGCGCATAAACCAAGCTTTAGAATTTCCTACAATTTAATTGGAATTCTATTTTATAGAATTGTTCAGCTTGGTAGGCTGTGTCATCTGTTTGCTTCAGAAACAAATGGATGACGTCACTTTTATACTTTCTATAGTGCAAACCTTTGGCAGAGAAAATTTAGCATCAAGGGATTTTTTTCTTTCACTTTTATTTCAATTCCCTGCCTTTTACAGTTAGTTACATCCCATGAAGTGCACTTCATGTTAGAAAACTGATGTAAACAGATTGGCTTTATTGGCCCCTCTCTTGTTCAATACAGTTTTACGATATTTGACCATTTTGTGTGTTTGGTCTTGTTTTTCAGGTGAGGCAAAGAGCCTGCTCTCCACCTGGAGGCTGTGAACCAGCAGACCACCAGAGGAGCACAAACAGAGCAGGGAGACATTAGCTCCAATCAGCCAAACCTCCATCTTCCTCCTCTCTTTCTCTGACTTGGCTTTTCATTCAGGGGAGGCTCTGGATGCTTTCTATTTTTCAGCTCAGTGTGCGAATGTGTGTGTGTCCCACCGCCCTTTGTTGTTTCTGTTTTCTTTAATCTTGAAGCACAAACTATTTCTGGCTTTCACAAAACTGTAAAAGGAGCTGTCTGTTTTACATTGGACATGACACAACTCTCTCTCTATTTGTACTCGGTGGCACCAGCTGCCTGGAGAGACGAGTTGTATGTGTGAGAGAGAGACAGAGAGTGTGTGAGTTTAAAAAATGATGAATACAGCCTCATTTTGTAGGATTTCTTTTCTAGCTTCTAGACACCTAAAGGTCTCCAAGAATACATCAAAAATATGCCGCCTTGAAACAAAACATCTGTATGATCCTTTAATGTTGTCTCCCTCTTCATCTCTCTGTCTCTTGGCTGACACCTACCCTTGGATATAGTTATTCAGTCTTAAAGGAGCACTTTGTATCATTATAGACATGAATTTACTTCGGTTATCTAATTCTAAGAAATGTGTTACAGTTTTTCTCAGTCGCTTTGGTGCATTCTTCTGAACAGAATCAACATTCTCTCGACTGTTATTTCAACCTCCACAACATTTAGTCATGTTTGCACATCAAAGCAGCAGTTTCTCATTCCATGCATCGAAATGCGAATGCTTTTGGACATATATCAGTCGTTTTCATACATTCCTCTGCTGATTTATAACATTATTATTTACTTTTACCATGTCTCTCAAAATGAAATATACTTTTAAATGCTAAATAGTCACTCCCTATAAAACTAATAGTCCCCGTTATATTGCTTGAGTCTTTACATACAAAAATATTGAACTTGTTCTCAAAACCTCCATCCATCCATTTTCTTTCATCCAACCTGTTCAGGGTCGCGGGTGGCTGGAGCCTATCCCAGCAGTCATTGGGCAAGACGCGGGTTACACCCTGGACTGATTGCCAGTCAATTGCATGTCTGTGTTCTCAAAACCTGTCAAGCAAATTTTAATATTCCCTTTATTATTGTTTTACTGAAAATTAGTTGCAACCAATGATAAGCCACTTCTTTACAGTCACTCAGAGCTGAATCCCATGATCCCTTACTTGGCGAGCATTAATGAACTGAGCTGTATAAATGTACCATTTCTACAACACTGTGTCACAGAGATGGAAGGTCAGTGTGGTGGAAGAGGGGTGAGGATGTAGAGAGGAAGGGGAAGAAGAGGCCAAGTATATAGACAGTATAGTATATAGATATAAAGACAGATTTCTGATGAAATAAAGGTTGCACTTGTGCGCCATGATGTCAATCACAATGGCTGAGGTTTTCATTTTTACATTTAGACTTTCATCTTTACTGCAGCATAGGTTTACTGAATTGTAGTGAACAATAGCATCACAGTAGGAATCACCCTTTTAAAGTATGACACTGTGATGTTTACTGTATTCTGCAGTATTTCAATCTGCACCACACATGATTGTAAGCTGCTGCAAAAGCTGTTTCTTAAACCTCAAACATAAGTATTCAGTATCTTGTACTCTGTTACCTCACTAAAAAGAGCAATGTGTAACTTTCTTACTTCCTGAAGTTTTTCAAATGGCGGTGTAAATAGTAAATAGTGCTCTCTTGAGTGTTTTCTGGTAGTGTCACCAAGATCTGACTTTTTTTTGCATTTGAAAACACTTGCAGAGTAAACTGTCTGAATGAAAACATGACAAAGTCATTTGACCGTCTTGTTCATAAACACTGGTGTCAGGACTGTTTATTGTGATCACTCTGACACTTCCAGTGATGTAAATACTTGTTTTTGAGGTATGAACTACATGTTTTGAGCAAGTGACACTTTTCTGCAGATTATCAACTACGTTTTGCTTTTTGTACTAATTGTTTCGAGAAATGCACAAACTGTTGTGCAAATATTAATAATGATGCAAGATTTTTTTGCATCGCTGCTGTAACTGTGAATTTCCCTTCATGGGTTGAATAAAGTATCTTATCTTATCCTACATTTTTCTTTAATCATTTCTTTTAGGTCTTACTGTGTGCTGGCTCTTTTCATGAACATGCAAAGGAAGGGTTTTCAATAAGATGTGAACAATTTGAGAGTCAGGTCACCAGTCGATCAGAGATGCTAGAATAATCCATCCATATCAGCAAAAAGAGGGGGTTTTCTTCAGTCGAGCAGTAATGGTCTGAGAAGAGCTGGTGTATATTTCTTCACTATTTAAAGCAAAAAATGATCTGATTAATTTTGAAGAGCAACAGGTTTTACACATGTATCAATCGCAGTGATAATAATCGTCAGGCGAACCAAAACAAGGTCCCAGCTTTGGAAATGTTCCAGTAAAAGATCATAAGCAAACTCTCTAAAAGTCTCAGAGGTTGCAGATGTGGTTCCAGATCAGGGTTTTCACCCCTCTTTTTTTATATATAGTTCAGTGAAATTATCAAAAAATGGATTTTCTATTGATATTGATTGCGTGTCTATCACCATAGATAGTATTGTTTTATCGCCCAGCCCGAGCAAATAGAGAGGTGGAAGCAAAGAGGAGTGCTGAAAGAATGAGCTGGTTATGAGCTGGTGGAGCTTTGAGCTGGTTTGATGCTGCTCTTCTCAGCAGTGTGTGTGTGTGTGTGTGTGTGTGTGTGTGTGTGTGTGTGTGTGTGTGTGTGTGTGTTAATGTATGAGTGAGTACACACAGCCAGTGATTGCAGCCCACAGCTATTTTCTGAAACACAATGGAGCAGAAGCAGTAATTATTTTTGGTCTTGAATGGCTAATAAACTTTTAATTGCTCGCCATTTCCCAGAGACGGTTTTTATCACCCTCGACGTGACGCCAGAAAAACGTTAATCATTCGACCAAGGTGAAAAAGCCGGAGGGTTTTAGAGGGAAGCCTCTGCATTGCTCTCTGCAAAATACAAAAGAAAAATATAACAGT
>RPOG01001849.1:0-12798 GCA_008086565.1 Thalassoma bifasciatum
TCAGAGCCTGTTGTAATTACTGCTCCGATCGCACCACACTAAGTCAGGCCAGACGCAACAAGCCTGAAATCATCCTGACAAGAGAGGAGGAGAGGAGAGGAGAGGAGGAGAGGAAGGGATGGGAGAGGAGAGGAGAGCAAGAGAGGAAGGAGGAGAGGTGAGGGGGCAAGGACTGAGAGGAAAAAGAGAGGGGAGGGGGCGAGACGGGCGATGAGACGTGAGTGGAGAGCGGTGTCGATACACGCACAGAGTCAAAATCCACAGATTATCTCGCTGCATTGCCTCGAATTTGAACCCAGACGGGAATACGAAATGACATTTTCCCAGAAAAGCGCGGGGTGATGGGGTTGGATGTAAATCTGTTGCTTGACAGTTGTGGTTGTCAGATCCTCTGTGATGTTTAATAATCCTGAAGAGTGAAGTGTGTGTGTGTGTGTGTGTTAGAGAGATGGGGGGTGGGGGCAGGTTATCCCCCTCCTGGTTGAATGCACTTGACTTTAACAAAATAGGGCAACTCCTGCTGCCACGTGTGTTATGCTCATTTGGACTGCAATCAAGGTCTTGACAGATTTGCACAGTCATCCCTGCTATGTACACCATTTTCCCTCCTAGAGATCACACATCCACACACACACACACACACACACACACACATCCACTTCACACCCAACATCATCGACTCGTTCTCAAATCTGCTGGTGTGTTTCCACATGGTGCATCAAAGAGACAGGCGCTGAGAGATCAAAGACTTCTCCGGCTGTGCTCCTCCACTCGGCTCCTCTCGACTCTGATGCAAATATGTGCCTGGCAATCAGGCGGCGAAGGCAGGCGGGACGGCTAGAACGCACGCGGCGTCCGGGTAACGATCCGCCTCCCGCGCTCTCACTTGAGCCGGTGGTTTTCTCACTCTTAGTATGCTCCGTCACTCCCTCCCGGTCTCTGCAGCTCCTCCTCTGGTTTGTTTTTCTGGGCCGAACATTCTTTAATGAACGCCACAGATGAAGAAATCCATTAACAAGCCTGCTCTATCGATCCCCTGTTATTTTTGCTTCTTGTTTGCTTTTTTCTCAGTTGGAGGGAATGATCAAGCAGCTCTGGTTAGTGCCACTGCTTTGTTGTGGTCAGCTCTTTTTTTATGTGACATTCAAGATCAGCTCTAATTTCTGACCAGGGGTGGGTACTGATAAGATGTTATTGATACCAATGTCCTTATTGATTCCTCTTGTGAATTGTCTGTGTAGAAAAAGTAGCTTTACAATTTTTTTAAAACTTTTTTTAACTTTTTTTTAAACAAATCTCAGGAAGTAAATGAATAAAAATGAGTAAAATTCAGGTGACATCAATGTTTTGTTTTGTTGCATGTCACTGACTGAAGTAGGCCCCCTTGCAAAGTTTTGAGTTGTTTGGAACCTTAAGCTTGCTGTAGTTAAGCTTGCTTCCTGTTTGGAAAACACTTACCTGTTAGTGTTTTGACATTTTTCAGTTTTTAGTACTGTTTTAAAGAGTAATTGTGATGTTTTTCTGTGATGAAAGTTGAAATTCTGTTTGAAAACCAAAGTTCTGTCAATACAAGCTAACCTAGCATATCAATACAATTTTCCATATACGATAGCATAAAGCTAGTGCTATGTTTCCTGTATGATTTTTGATACATTTGGAGATGCAAACATGCTGAATGAATTGAATAAGAATTTGTTGTCAAAAAAATGCACATTTATTTGTGCATTCGGTTTTGAAGCCTCTTAAGTAAAACTACAAGAGGAAAATCTCGAATCAGAGTTTTCTTTCATTTATATGCTAAGTCAAGCTAGCTGGAGCAGAATAGTCAACGTAAGGCCCGACAGCTCTGGCATAATGTAAAGAAACAATTAGTTTAAATATTTTTTAGTGATTCTTAACAGGAACCGATTATTGTAACCCATCCCTGTTTCTGACCATTTAAAAGTGGTTCGTGCCAACAAAAGTACCAGAACTGTAGGCTTATCAGCAAATGTTTGACACTTTTCTTCAACAAGTAACCAAAATGATTCATTATTGATCAAAATATTAGTCCTAGTCCTCACAGCTCAACACTATGTATGGTTTCAAGCATAAAAGAACAGACATTTTATCACCTCTAAAAAAAGTCTGCTGCACCTCTCTTCTGTGATGTAACACATGAAAATAGACCACTAGACGTCTGCGGTCCACTTTTCCAGACATGGTATAAACCTGCTCTCAATCTGACACAAGCTTCGTTTTGCAATAACTGTTAAGGCTGCAGGCTTTAAGGTATGACACCAAAAATCTCATCTGATGCCCAGGCCTGCGTTGCATAAGTAAGCACGTCAAAAAAAACACGTAGTTGTGCTCCCTGTCACTAAGACTGCACTATAACCTGTATTAAGCAGAGTTTGATGACTAAGCTGAATCGCATCTCATCTGTGTCATCCTCTATATCCTGTAAGGCCCTGGGCTGTGACTGAAATAACCCTGGATTGTGGGTGTTTCATGATTTCTGCCTTTGTTCTGAAAAACAAACACTGTACACAGTCAAGTCAGGACAAGGCACTAAACTGTAACCTGTGAGTGAAACATACAGATTCTTTAAACTCTTCTCAAACTAAACAAACAAAGCAGACAGGCTACAGAATCTGTTTTCTACAAAATACATAATCATCCTTGTTTCGATCAAGGAAAAAAAAAACACTCTTCTAGTTATCTTGACAGCTGTAGACATGCTGCTGCTTGTTATCTCTGTTGGTTTCTTTCAAGGCGAATGATTAAAGCACCAGTGAGGAATTTTTAACAGGCTACGAAACAGGCTGAAATCAATACTTGTGTTTTAATACAGCCTACAAAAGCAAACAAACCACCAAAGATGAAGACTGATTCTTTTTATGTAGCTGCATTATACGCCTGAAGACTCTACTGGGGGAATATGTCAGAGAAAGTGCACACCATAGAAACAGCCTCTTTACATTTTCTACAGCAAAGATTCTTAATGACAGATGTTTGTGACTATCTTAATGGAGCAGAATTGGAACTAGTGACCCATGTGCAAAGCAAATCCATCAATTAACCAAAAACTGACAGTTACACAAAGAGATTTGACGACTTAATTGGCTTAAGATTAAAGGAGACTTAATTTAGAAATCTAGTCATAGTTGTGTTTAAATTACAGGCAGATAGAAATGTCTCTCGAAAGAATAGAACATGTTAGCACATAAGTTTGTATAAGTGTTGAATGAGCAGGGTGGATATTAATTCTCAACATTTGCTGACACATTAAACCATTGGCTGATCTGCAAGAAAATTAGCAATGCAGCTAACCATGTAGAAATGTCATGTACATACGTAGCTGTGTCATCTGCATATAACCTGACATTATGTGCATCCTGGCATCCTTGTTTTTTGCCAAGCTGCGTTAATAGAATACAATAGAATAGAATAGAATAATTTTTATTGATCCCCATGGGGAAACTTTCCACGTCACAGCAGCTCACAAACATTCCAAGTGCAAAAGATGCAACAGTAAAATAAAACAATACAATACAATAAAGTAGAATAAAAAAAATTTAAAAAAACCCATAAAAAATATGCTAATAAATTAGCTATAGATATAATTACAATAATAATATCAACAGCAATAATAATAACAATAATAATGATAATAATAACAACAACAACAACAATAATAATAATAATAATTTCATTATTACTATAATGATAAAGACTTAAGATAGTTATAAGAAATTAACAATTAAAAAAAATATATTTAAACTTGCACTATTTACAAAGAATGATTGGACACAATCCCAAAAGAAAAGAACAAGGAAACGTGACCAGTGAAGTGATGTGCACAATTGTTATTATTATTCAAATATATTGTATTGAACCAATCCACCATAAAAGTCATTTTACCTTTCACCTCTACCTGTTGACACTGTGGCAAAAATATAAGTGTCCATCTCAAGTTGGTTTTGTATTGGGAAGCCAGAATAATCTCTTTTTCTGTCACTTGGCAAAAATGTCAGAAGAATCTGAAGAGCTACTGGACTGATACTGTCTCTGAAAGGAAAAAGTCTAGCAAGTTCCTGTCCTGCAATCCGGGCAACAGCGGCAGAGTTGTGTCGCACCAATAATATAGCAACAATTTTCATAAAGAGTAAGATTAGCTTTATTTATACTGACAGCTGTGAACTGAAAAGTTGCACAAAGGAATTAAGAAGGCCTTAGGATGGTACCTTGAGGGACGCCATCAAAGCAGTCAGACAATGAAGAGAAAGAAAGACACACCTTTGCAGAAACATACCACTGTTTTTTAGTCTTATTACCTTTTATTGTTTGACTTTCTGAGCTTCCATTACCTCCCTTTCTTTCTGCTTCTCTATTGGCCATCCTGTAAGTCCTTCTCAATGAAAACCCACATCGACTAACCTTGCACAAAAGCAGATATTGTTTGGAGTGTTCTTGCCAGCAGCCATTGTTCAAATTACAGCAGCCCAAAACTGGACATTTAGCCTGCAGCAGTGTTATTCTGTGGAAAAAAGTTGTCTCCTCTTTGAAAGGTACAGTCCCTGTGGGAGACCTGCTCTGACAACAATACATTCTGTGCCTTCAGAGACTTACGTTCAAGTTCAGATGTTACGAATACATGAAGTTTATTGTGCCTTTTACTGTCAAGAATGTCCATGTACCTCTATGTAGAGTAATAAGGTATGTACAATCAAGGCCACCAGGGGGTTTGTGTTTTGTCTTTTCCTCTTTGTTCAGTGCGTCTTTGTGCTGAAGTGAACCCTCATACATGATTTTAATATTTACAGTCTCACACCACACAAAGCCCATTAGACCATAAGCGCAGATGATCGAAGAAAAACGGTGGATGATTGATATAATGATGCTCTTCTCTTCCATCTTGCTCCCACTTAATTATATAGGTTGTCAATCAGCCAACTGTTGGCTCAGTCACACGCAAATCAATCCCAGTATCCCTAGAAGAGATATCTGCTCTTTCCACAGCTCCTCCCCACTGAGCGATCCATATCCATCCTGAGCCGAGTCCGTGAGTAATTTTTGATTGACACATCGGGGAGACAAGAGACAGGAGCCACATAATGTCACCTCGTTTGTGTCGATAACATATTGACAGGAGAAGAAATAACAGCCTGGAGGAAACGTCTGCGTTCAATGTGAAATATTGGTGGGGAGTTGGCGGCGTGGATGAGTTGATGTATCATCAAGCTGCATCAGCCGTGGGAGGTAGAAGAATAAGATTGAGGGAGCTTTTGTGTGAACGTGGGGCAGGCATGTCTCGACAAAAACCCCCTTTTTATTATTCCTGCTTAGAGCTCCCCAGATTGTCCTCAAACATGGCACACACTGAACACTGGGGCACTGACGACAACAGGACAATTGAGGGATTGTTCCGATACATTGTCGAACAAAAGGATGTCAAACAACCTGACATGTCTGTGGACTGAACCCACTCGTATTTCTTTATAGCTGCGTTGTTTGTTGTCAGTGAGTGTGCACGGGCGCTTGTTTACTGTGTGATGTCGTATTCACAAGGTCCCCTGTGCCTCTGCTTTGACTTTGAGTCAGGAAATAAAGGGATGAACCGCCTCAGGACAAGTCATTCAGAGCACAGATGATGAGTGCAGCTCCAGTTGGAAATAGAGGAAATTCACAGCAGCACAGTGGCAACGCTTGAGATGTTAACCCTTTAAGGCCTGGCTATTTATGTGCCTGCATTGACCCATATTTCAAAGCATGAAAAAGGATGTACAGACACACTCGGCTCATGATACCATAAAATTCATCGCTCTGGGTTTAGGATGGAGCATTTCATGTTTTTTTCAAGGCTGTAAGTAACTTAGCTCATGTAGAAGCTTCAGAGAAGACATTAAAAAACAGTTTTTTGTAATGCATTTAAGTGATTTATACCCAGGTTACTTTTTCTTCTTTCCATTAGAAACAAAAAAACATGTTTTCATTTTGAAAGGACACACAAGGTGCTCCCACTAGACCGTAGAGGCACAGGAGCAGAAGAAAAGGGCTAAAAGAACATTAACAGTAATGAATGTTCAATGCATTAGCACCCCCAGAGGAGACAAAGCTTTAGAGTTCTGCTAGAATTGTCTGTTACAGCTCTCTTTCTCTTTCTGGTACCTCCAGAGCAGGTGGGGACACACCACTTAAGACACATAAGCAAAGAGTAGAGGGAGAAGAAATATGTTTTCAAAGATTATTAATACCAGACAACAGTCTAATACAGAGGACAAAAAGAGTTATGCTACAATGATCAGAGGGACTTTTTAGTAAAGGCCTAAACCTTTTCATCTACGGTTGCTGTTTATTTACCTACTCGCTTCACTAATATCCACTCACACCAATGTATTTAGAAAGTAGTTATCTTGTGTACTGTTAAACATTAACAGTGAAACAATATAGAGGCAAGTCATGAATTTTGACCTTGAGTCTTCAGTGACTCAAAAAATGTTCAACCCATGTCACAATTGAAGGCATGTAGCCCCACATTATGTAAGAAGGCCACATTATGCGACAATTTAAGAAAAATATTCGCTTCATTTTGTAACAACGACACATTTTATAATGAAATTCTTGAACACAATATGTGATGAACTTTGCCACATTATGTCATAAGTTCTTAGACATTGCAGAAAAATGCTTAAAACTCTTACATTTTCTTGATTAAAAAGAAGTGACACACAGATTTTGTAATTACTGATGCAACATTACATAACGTGGCAAAGTTTATTACATATTTTATTCAAGAAACTTATTGAAAAAATTGACAGATTATTACAAAATGCAGCATTATTACATAGTATAGTGAAGATTTTTTACATTCTGTGGCGTTATTGCATAAATTGAAAGTAAGTTGTTGCCATTGCATTATTAGTTGTGGTTTTGTTTTGGCTGCATTACTAAATAAAAAAGGAGCACTTCTTTTTGCACTCGCTGGCAGCACCTGGGTTTTTCTTCTTGTCCTAATTCTTGTTTGTGTCATATGTTGCTTAGGACAAAAAATGAAATGGTAGAACTTCCCAGAAACTGCTTTAAACAAAACTTCTCTGCAAGATTTTTATATTAAAAATGCATATTTCAAAGCCAGACAGTGTGTTAGAGTATTCAACAAATGTCAATTTGCTTCTCAGATTCGGCAAATTGGGTGACCACTCAATGTGGGCCCAGGTCACCCCCACCCCCGGACACGCCTCTGATGACTGATGTTTTCAAAACTGCCTGATTTTCTAGTAGTTTGTACAAACTTGCCAAGATGTAGCATGTAGTTTGAAAATGAAAGTGAATTCCTGTGTATGTCTGACACTACCCGGGTGCCATACATTATAAAAAAAGTATGCAGTGAACCAGTCTGACTTGTTTTCCACAATGCACAGCTTTAGCATTCCTCTTTGTTTTTTTTCTGTTTATGTCTGGTGTCACTCTGTTTTAGGTGCATTACTGCCACTTGTTGTATTAGTGTGTTGATAGTACGTTTCACAGTCTGTTAGGTTTAAAGTATTAGTGTTAGTCATGAGTTTAGATTAGGACAAGGTTTAGTCATCTGTAAGGGATAAAGAGACGTCAGTAAATCTTGTCTCCTTCAGTCATTGCAAAGACAACATACCGATATCACAAGTAACTTTTACCCTCTACAAACATATTTTAATCTACATAAACCACTGGCTAGCTTTCTTTTAACCATAAGTTGATGCTACAGTAGCACTTGTCAAAAATTGTAAACTGGCAGAACCATCATACCAGCAGTACATACATTCCACTTACTGAACTCATGGGTATTATGCATTGGGTGATTTCCAAAACAGTCAAAGGAAATGAAAAAGTAAATGCTGGTTGAGTAGCACTCTACACAGTCACTGCAACTCACTTTTCACCAATTGTATTCATTTCATCAATCATCACATCCCTTATTCTAACACCATGGTACTTTGAAGTATGTTGTGGATTTAGCATCTAAAGCCGATACTGCACATACGGTCGTGTCATACAGAAGTTAGCACATCATTGCTCTCTCCACATTGAATGTATTTGCATGCATTACATGCCTTTGATTTCAGTTATGTTCCCATCTGATAAAAGACGTTTCTCTCCTCTTTCACATCCCTGTAAACACATTAACACACAGTATTTAGAATATCATTTCATCTCTGTGGTTGTACGCGTCTCCCAGCTCACACATTCAAGTTGTTTATGTAAGAAATGAGCGAGTGCGGACTGTGAACGCTCTGCCCGGCAAACGCTCCAAACCTTAAAGTGAGCACTCGGGGATCGTGAACAATAACAGAATATTATAATCGTCTGCAAATGCAGCGGCCAACCTCAGGAAATATTTCTGCTCTTGACTTTTTTTGTTGTAAAATGAGTTCAGCTGAATAATTAATCTGAAATTACAGCCAACGTGAGATGTGCGATTTAGCAGCACTTCAGGCTCTGCACTCTTCTCTGCTTAATGTTTTGACTGTTCCCCCTGTGTTATAATTGTTACACCGGGGTGTTATTGTGCGCTCTGCAGTTTGTGCCGAGGCAGAAATTAAGGTGTTTATGGAAAAAACGGTGGAAAGCCGGAGGAAAAATGTGTTTTCAGGAGCTGAGTTTCGAACAAACACATGCACAGCCCTCCTGTGAGAGCTGAGGATGAAAAGCTGGACATGTTTTTTTCAGTGGTGCAGGGATGATCAAATGAGGCCCTTAGGCTTAGTAATGTGACCCCTTTACTGGGCCCCCTGCAGAGACTGTGGCACACTGCAGGCTACTGGTGCATCAGGATCATGTCAGCGACTGTGATTCTTTTGTTTTTGCTGTCAGAAAACCAACAAAGAAAAAACTGATAAACCAAACCAGAGCCAGAGAGTATGTCAACACTTTTTTTTTTTAGCTTTGAATCAGGCTCATTCATCCCTGTCTTCTGTTGATGATGCAGTGAGAGAAACATCATCTCATCCTAATGGACTCAAATGTGAGAAAGATGTCATTTCTCTGACTCAGCCTGGTTAAATATTCCTTCTCTGATTCACTCCGATCGTGTTGAATAAACGCTCCAGCTCATTTTTATCCCTTTGTTCTTGAGAATAAATAACTGAAATGACCAATATTGGACACCGCTGCGCCAAAGGGCAGTGATGCAGAATTTGTTATTCAGAAGCCTGCTTCCACAAAAGCAGCATCTTTTTATTCAAGCAGATGGTCGAGGCCAAAGTGAGCAAGGTTGTGCACGATTTTTATTAAACACAAGACGAGTTTTGTGGAAGTATTTGAGATGTTCCCGTGCACGTTGTTCAAAAGGTTTTTGCAACTTGAAAAGGCTTTTTGGCCCCTATCAGCGCCTTTTAAAGACAACTAAATGAACCACTTACCCTTCACGTGGGAAGCATGTTCTTTGCAGGACAAAAAACATCTCCCTCTGGCATATGGTGTTAAGTGATTTTTGTGTTCTGGTGCGAAAGCGAAAAGTGGTTCTGGACCTATTTACCAGGCAGATGCAGCTGTGAAACCCTGTAATTAAAAATAAAGGGTTAACTGACCCATTCTGGTACAAACCTCTTAATAAGGGCTGGAGCTGTCATGGTAACAGACAAAAAGCAGCGTCAAACCTATGGCCCAGTGTGCTGCAGAAAAACATGCTCCAAAACAAGAAGCTTATGCAACTAATCTATGTTCCGTGGGGATGAGCGTGAAAAAGTGGTACATTGTAATAATCTGTTAATGTACTGTTGGCGCTCAGCCATCTACAGTAATCAGCCATCATGATTTATGGGGAACGTAGATATTATTAAGCCGAGGATGTTTTCCTGCGTAATATATTCCAACACAGTGTGCCAGTTTTAATCAGTGTGAGATGATTAGCATAATCGTTAAGTTTGACATGTCTGTCAGACGCTTAAACACTCTCCACTCCTCCTGCTACATTTTTTTCCTGTGTTTTCAAAATACTCCTCATCAGTATCCGGTTGGTTTTACTCTGGAGTGTGTTTGCCAGTGTGGCGATGTCTCACCTCCATATTTGGACGCACAGGTTCCTACGATGACACAGATTCTTGAAACTACAACACACAAAGTGCTCTCATGTAGATATGTGTGTGTGTAAGTGTGTGTGCACACCTCTGCAGAGATACCATTGTACCATATTCCACACAGGCCTTGGCTGGGCCTTCAAGGAGCAGAAATTGTCTTGACGATATTATCAGTCAGCTGCCCCCCTTCAGGTAAATGTTATCAGCTCTAATGTTGTGCTGAAGGGATGATAACACAGTGTTGCAGCCAGAAGAAATGACAAGGCAGCATCCAATCTACATATCAAAGCTCCGGCTAAATTCCTCTGCCATCTGTGTGTGTGTGTGAGCGGGCACGCACACACACACATATGCATTTCAATTGCCGTTTCTCCGCAGTCTCAGAGGCGAGTCGTTCCTGGCCCCCTACAATCGCAGTTCATCCCTGATAAACTTGTTCTTTGTTTCTTAGAAATAACAAAAAGAAGCTTAATTACTCGCTTGGAAAGGTTTCACCGAAAAACCTGCTCCTGCTCTGTTTTAGGGGACGAACGCCAGCGTTGATACCATCTGTCATCTTGTCCCTTTTGCTTTGAGCGAGCTGTCACTCACAGGCAGACTTTGCTCTCCCGCTCTGGACACAGAGCACCTCAGCTGCTTGATGGGACAATCAGAGCAGACATTGATTCATCTGGCTGGGCCGTGCTGCCGTTCATATCCAGAGGCAGATGCTGAGAGCAGAGGAGGGGGAGGGGGTGGGGGGGGGGTCTCGTAACTGGAAATGAGCCTTTTCATGTCTTGCTGAGCCTCGGTGGAAACAAAGTGAAGATCTGAGCGTGTCATCTGACCTATATTCACTTGAGATAAGTGTAAACAAAGCACTTTAAACTGTAAATGTAATATTCATGAGGCGAGGAGTTACATTGTTTGTAACAAGGGCTTTGAATGGGTTTAACCATTGTGCTAGGAACAAAAGTCAAACCAGAAACTTTTGAATTTTCAATGTTCTGGAGCAGAACTTGAATATTAAAAACAATGGAAACTGGTTAACACTGGTATTTGTTTGTTCTTGGATGATCAGTGATGTCATGTTGGTCATGTAGCCTAAACACATCCACTCCCATGTCACTGCCCATGTCACTCCCTCATGCCCTGGTAAACTTGTTCTGACCACCAGGCAGAGTAGAGAGAATTATATCTTTTATAAATATAAAATGTTTTAAAACTTTTGGCAAGGGTGCTCAAAATGTAAACAAGAGGCAGAGGAAATTTCAGTCATGCAGGCAAAACCATTGGAGTTGGCTTGGATACGAATCAGATAATATTTTCGTCTTTTGCCAAATCTACCAATCAATGCAGATATGTAGAGACTAGGGTTGCATGGTACGTTGATACTGAGAAAGCATCTGTGCACACTGTTTTCAAAAAGTTAAAGATACCACGTTTTAAGTATCCAAACACCAAGGCATTTTTTTTTCATAGCTGTTTTGAGTCAACCAGCTTGTGAGTGGAATATAAATATATTTATATATATGATATGAATCACCTGATTTTTTTTCACCTGAGTTATAATTTTCAGCATGAGAGAATATATTTTTATTTCTGTTGAAAAAATGATAAATAGTTGAGGTGTCAAATGGAATTTTTAATTTGTCAAGACAAACAACTTTTTTTTTTCATTTAATGTTTAATTAAACACCAATGTTTCTAAAGTGACATGGTCTTTTAGGTTTCGCCATGGTATCATTCAAGTATTGGTGTTGAGATATTTTAAGCTGGTATCACTTCGAATCATAATTTTGGTGTTGTGGCAACTCGAATGCAGACAAGTACGTTGAATGTGAAGAAGATAAGGTAGTTTGTTTGTAAGGATCTATTTATTCTCTAGTCTTATTTGTAACTAAATGAGGAGATTTGCCCTCAGGGTCTGTGGTAAATTCCCTTATAACCCCCTGATAATGCACAGGCCTGGTGAATTATAGTGTTTGTTGTTGAGTGTTAATGTGACACCTGTCAACTATGACTGACATGGAACTGAGAGTGAGAATGTACAGTTTGGAGCAGAACTCAAAACTGAAAATACCATTTCTGTTCAGATCGAACTTAATGAGAAAAAAATCTGTTTCAAAGCCCTGTTTGTAAGATTTCAGGCACTTTTCTACTGCACCAAGTGATGATTCCTACATTTCTGTGTGTTGGGTTTGTTTAGTCTCACGCTGCATGGTTACAAGCAAACCAGCTCTTCTAAACCAAACACTCATTTACTGGACTGAGGTCTGGAAACCTGTCATCCTACAAGATTTTGGCAGCTCTCTGAGACTAAATAAATCTTCTTCCAAAGCTTCACATCAGCCAAAAGTCATGGACTCATTTACTTCTTGTGCTTGAAGGACAACCGAAGGAATAACATCATCTTTGGGTGCCATTCAAAGCCTTTGTTTTGAGGACACATCGTCAAAATTTGAGCTTTTTTACTAGTTGTGGTTCAGGTTGTTTGAGCAGTAAATTTTTTTTGCGTGTCACAATAATTATAGAGAAAGAATGATCTGTGATTGGCTCGCAGAAGAGAGCTGTTCATTCTGATCCAAACACTGATCAGAAAGCTTCGACAGCCCGAGGAAACAGACGTGCTCTGTGGTTTTAATAAAACAAACACTGTCCGTTACCCTTCGACGAGGCGAGACGTCTACTTCACAGGGGTATTCAGCGTTTTACGGCGTGCTGGAGGTTTTCTCCTGTGATCTTCCTCTTTGCTTTCTGTCCTCACCTTCACTTGCCATTA